>APFE030499105.1:35986-58659 GCA_000404065.3 Pinus taeda | reverse complement strand
TTACGCATGACAGTTAGTTTATTTTTTAGTTTTAGCTGTACGCATTAGGATATCTTTCAGATGCCTATAAAAGCTTGCGTCTGCGTACGCTTATGTAACTTTTAGTTGCTGTGTTTTATGAACTTGTTATAATTTTAGTGCATTCCCAGACTCTGTTTTTAATAGTGCTGTTCTAGCACTCTTGACTGTAATTTTCTGCACATGGAGTAATAGAAGCAGTGCTGTTCTGAAGTTTTCAATACCTTGAGTCTTCTTTGGGTTATATGAATGGAGGGCCCCTGTTCATGTTAGCCTTGTATAGTATCTTATGTTCAGCATTTCCTTATTTCCATTCAGCATTTCCTTTTCTGGACACATGTACAACGTAATTTACTTTCATGTTATTTCATTTCCAACCTTTATTTTAAGCTGATCAACATTGTTCTTTTGCAAGTTTTAACCCGGGATTGCTTGTGTGTTTATGTATTTGCTTTATATCTAGTGGTAGTTTCAGTTGACAGCTTCAAAGTTGTTGCCTTTACTTTATTTTCATAGCTGATTTTTAGTTTTATTTCTCAAATCTGTCTGCTAACATATGAATGGTCTCTTTATTATAAATTGTCTATCTCTTAGAGATCAGAATACTAATAACTTGCAGCCGGCTTTGGGTACTTTTTAGACTAATCTTTAACTACTTTCTAATCGTGCTTTACACAGTACTATGTGTTAGAGGCTGAGAGTTAGAAAGAGCAAAACATTATAACTAGTCTTTAAAAGTAGATTTTTCTCATTCTTTTTATCATTTCTTAGACTTATCTTTAGCTACTTCCTAATCGTGTCTTACACAGTACTATGTGTTAGAGGCAGAGAGTTAGGAAGAGATAAACATTATCATTGGTCTTTTAAGTGATTTTCTTACCTTTTATTTGCAGCATCATGAATGGTGTCTAATGCCATTAGAAAGTGGTTCTTTGCTTTCAGTTCATCTTAATTCATTTATTTCTTTCAAGTTTTTTCCTTCTCAGCAAGTAGTTAGAAACCACTAATCACACACCTTCACTCATCTAGAATTCACCTTACACACACCATCAGTCATCTGTTTATAAATACATCACTCCATCTTAAGAAGATAAATTAACCACAAACAACACCCCAAACGACAAAAATCTCTAAGAGGTTGCTTAAGTACATATAGTACACCTTCACTTCATCAGCTTACGAGCCCCGGGTTGACAATTAATGACATCAATTTAGGAACACTAAATTGACTAAACAGTAACCCTATAATCGAAACCTCTACTGGTATGGTCACTCCTACTGCATTGCTTCCTTTTATGGCTGGTTTGAGCCTCCTTGATTTTGACAAGCTCATCAATGACCCTCTTCTCCATCACCCTAGTTGGCCTGCTATTCCAACCAATATTCCTTCAGAAAACCTTACGTTCAAAGGTAATCCTGGAGAAGACCTAAAAAATCATGTTCACTCATTTCATATGTGGTGCTCATCTATTTCCATCACTGAAAACTCCATTAATCTTATTTTGTTCCAATGCACCCTTACTGGAGCTACCACCAAGTGGTATGTTGACCATATGCATGCCTCCCATGGCACTGTAATGACTCTAGCCAAATATTTTTTGTCATACTTCCAGTTACGCTCCGCTATGACACTGGTACCGAACTCTTAACCTCTTTCCATCAAACTTTTTCCACCCGCCTATTTGACCATGTTCAAGAATGGCATAGAAGGAGGAACTTATATAAATCTCCTGAATTTGAAGACCTCGTCTATATGGATTAGTTCCTTAGATCAATTTCCCTCCCATTGGTATAGATGTCACTTCCGACTTCCCCTAGTTTGAGGAAGATGCACTCCAAGTAGATTTGAAATATGACTTGATCTATGCACAATCAAGATATGTTTATACTATCATTTCCAATCTGCCTCAGCCTGGTGTTGCTAATGCATCGGGGGAATCTCATTCTGCTAATGGTATAGTTGTATCCATTTCACACCCTCAACCTCCACCATACACTCTACCCCCAATGAGTTATAGTCAACCCCGGGGGGACTAGTTCCTCTTACACCTATCCCCCTCCCAATACTTCACATGGAAATGCTTATCCAGGTCCCAGCATGTCATAAACATATCCCCATATGAATCAGTTGATATCAGGGCTAGTTATTGCTCCACATGTTTATCCTAATGTTTCCCCCTCTCCTTACTATCAATATTCACTACCTCCTACTCTAGCCCCTCCGACACTAGCACCCCAGCCCCCCATACCTCCTCCACCTTTGCCACAAAAGAAACCTCATCCTCAAGGTCAAGTGTATGCTTAACAGAGCACAACCAATCCACACAACCCCAAGAAACAAAACTAGGGGAAATATAACCAGAACCAACCATCTATAGGTAATTTTGGTAACTAGGGACCACCACCTAATGCCCCTTAGGGAAACCAACCTAATCCCACAACCCAACAACAAGGCGGAAAACCCAAGCAAAACAAGGTTCTTTGTACAAATAAACCTTATACATGTTGTGGTGTATTTGGCCATTATATCCATGAGTGTCCTCTTTTACCTCAGATGTGCCAAGTATGGGAAGCTCAAGAAGCTACTTCTAGAGGACCTCAACCCATTGCTCCACATCCTCCTCTTCTTGCTTCATCTCAATCAGATGTTCTTACTAATCCTTTTCCTCATTAAGGATATATCACTGCTCAACCTGCACAAGGTCATGCAACTCCCCAACCTTCACAATATGGTCATAATGATTACTGGATCCTTATGATGAATTCCAACGAATTCAATACCGAACAAGTTAAGCTTTAGACTTGGTCGCACCAATATGACAAGCCTCCTACAAAGTCAACAACTAATTCCCAACCTCAAGTTTCCACCGAGCCTCTGTCATCATCAAATGGTACCTTATAGATACCTCCGCCTAAGCTAGAGGTTATCCCTAAGATACCCAAAGGTATATTACATCAAAACACTACTTCTTCTAAAGCCGCCCATACCTATAGCATAGTAGATGACTTGGCATAGTCTCCTGCTTCCAAGTCAATGTTGGAATTCCTCTAGATGTGCACATCCCAATGAAAATCTCTACTATCTTCTTTGGGTATTGTGGATCCTTCTAACGATTGTATGATTGTATTTGATGTTGAAAAAAGCAAAACATCCCCCCTTTATTTCATCCGTTTCTTTTCAAATACCAGTCTCCATAAGAAACACCACTATTCAGTGGTGTATCATAGATGAAGGCGCCTCCACATGTGTGATGACTGCTAGTGTTTGGAAGAAACTTGGTTCACCTGACCTGTCCCTATCCACCATCATGCTTCATGCTTGGGATAGTCATCCCTTGCAGCCCCTAGACTTATATCGCAGCTATCCAATTACTATTATTGGCAAGGTAGTTTGCATTGACATCGAGGTCATTGATGCCCCATTAAATTATAACATCCACTTGGGTCGTAGTTACACTTATGCCATGTCTGTTGTCACATCTGAGGTGTTTCGCAAGATGTGATTTCCTCATAATGGAAAGATTGCCACTATCGATCAGTTGAATTACCATGATCCTAAGTCTCAAAATTCCCCTCAGTCCACTATCTCATTGATGACTAGTAATAAGACTATCCTATCCCTCACTAATGTTTCACCTAGAGTCTACAAATATTCCACATTACTTAGTGCTTATTATGGTCCAACTACTGCCCCCTCAGAGCCTAGTTGTTCTAGTGTTTGCATGATTCAAGCATCACGGGCTTCCCACAAGCGGTCTAGTACGCCTTCACAGTAGCCATCACCTCCGCAACCTGTTGCTACCAACTCAACCTATCCTTCAGGTATTATTCCTTAAGGTCCATTTCCTTATGCTAGTATCACTTCTAGTTCTTTCCAGCCTGAAAACTTCCCCTAGATCTTAACCATCGAGGAGAAGTTCCCCCAGGTCATTACCCTTATGGTCAAATACCTTTCTTAGTCCCACCCCCAAGAATCTTTTCTACACCTATCATGGCTACATTGAGTTTACCTAACATCACCTTGGGGATCATCGTCTGGTACATTACTCTTCCCACAAACACTCCTCCTTATCAACTCAAACCTTATCTTGCTTTGACCCCATTTCAACCTGTTTTTCCTACCCCTTCCTTTGCTTTAGTTCCACAAGAACCTCAACACGAACCTGCTCCTATTGCGAAAGCATCTGGTGAGGGGGGAAAAGCCCGGAAAAAGGGACCCAAAGGCAAGGCACCCCAAACAACTCCAACTCCTCCTAAGCCTCTAAATCCTACTGCTCCATGCACTTTGTGTGATGTTGTTGGACACACCACCAATAATTGTCCTGAGTTCCCTCATATCAAGAATGTTTTCTATGATAAATTTCCTAACCCCAAGATTCCTGAGGTCCATGTTACCTTAATTGAGTCAGCTAAGAAGAAAAAATCCTTATGCACGAATCACCATTGTGCATTGTGTGAGAAATATGAAAATTATTCTCATCACTGTCCTCATCTCGAAGAATTTCATGATACAATTCAAGTGCTTCGCGAGTTAGATGTCACTCATAGTGATTCCACTTCTCCTCTACTTGCGGGTTCTAGTACCACCGTTATGCTAGAACAAGAGGTCTCTCAACCACCCATTGTGATCCCTCCTCCTGACAGATAGTACCGTCCCTATTCTCTACTTGTCGTCATCCATGCGATTGATCTATTGGGACTCTTTTGAAGTTTCCTATTGTGATTTTGTCAAACCTTATTTGACAAACACTTCAGTCTCAACATCGGCATATGTCACATCCACTAGTCATTCGTCTCCCCTCCTTGACAATGTGCATGTGAATCTTTTCTCTCATGAAGATTCCTCTGGTAGCTCCTCTTAATCACATCGTATCTCTTCCTCTTGTCCTCTCATCTTCCATTCTGATGAAGACATCATGGAAGCCATGACCACCCTGAATGATCCTTAGGACGATATGCACCATCGTGTGTACTTCCTTCCGCAGAAAACCCATGATCAATATGTTGTGGAGTCTAGAGACTTCATTCATGGTGAAGTCTATTGGTTCAGAAATCCCATTCTTGCACCAGATGCTTTCGAAGAAGGAAATATGGCTAACATCTCTCGTACCATTAAAATTAACATCGAATAAAATAGGGATTGAAGAAAATATCACCTTAGGGGAACATTGACCCCAGAATAAATTGATGCTTATATTGAGTTATTCAAAGAATTTCGTGATATTTTTGCCTGGTCTTATTTAGAGATGCCTCGACTTGACCTCGCCTTTGTTGAAAACCATATCAACACATGGCCTAATGCCATTCCCATCTGCGAAAATTAGAGACCTATCCATGCTTCAAAACATGAGGTTATCAAAGCCAAAATTGATAAGCTCAAGAATGCTATTTTTATCTACCCCATTGAATACACCACATGGGTGTTCAATCTTGTTCCCGTTCTAAAGAAACAAGCCACCATTCATGTCTACATGGAATTTCATGATATGAACAAAGCTTGTCCCAAAGAAAACTTTCCCACACCTCTCATAGAAAAAATTCTTAATGAGTGTGCGGGGCATGAGGTTCTTTCCTTTATGGATGGATTCTCTGGATATAACTAGATACGTATCCATTATGCTAATCAACTTAAAAATGCCTTTACTAGTCCATGGGGAACTTTTGTTTATAAGGTCATGCCTTTCAGTTTGAAGAATGATGGGACCACTTTTCAGTGTGCCATATCCTACTGTTTCCATGACTTTGCTCATATTATCCTTGTGTATCTAGATGATCTCACTGCTCGTTCCAAGCTTCGGTCACAACACCTTCAAAATTTATGTACCATATTCCTTCGATGTTGCAAGTATAACATTCACCTCCATCCTCTTGAGTGTGTTTTTTGTGTTCCTTCCAGCCGAATTTTGGGCTTCATTGTTTCCAAAGATGGTATCACTCTTGACCCTCTTAAAGTTCAAGCCATTCTCAAACTTCCTACTCCTCGTACCCTTCGCAAGTTGCAAATCCTCTAAGGAAAAGCCAACTTCCTTTATCAGTTTGTCCCTGACTATGCCACTATTATGCATGGGTTTCTTGGGTTTTGATCTAACATTCCTTTTGTTTGGGATGACCAAGCTCAACAATATTTCTATGCCCTAAAATGTTCTCTCACTTCCGCTCCCTTGATAAGTCCACCTAAATTTGAGAGGGATTTCATCTTGTATATCTACATTTCCACCTATTCAGTCGTTGGAGTCATAATACAGGAAGATGGATCTAGAAATGTACATGTCATATATTATGTCAATAACAACCTTAATAGTGCCCATGTTTCCTATTTACATAAAGAAAAACTGGTGCTAGTTGTTGTGTTATTTTTTCAAAAGCTTTGTCATTATATCCTTATGCGTACCACCTAAGTTGTGACCAACTCCAATCCCATGGCCTTCCTGTTGAGTCGACGGATCATCAATAGAAAGTATTCCCATTAGATAAATATCATTCAAGAATTTGATCTCATATTTTCCACACCCAAGAGCAATAAAGGTTTATACCTTGCTGAATTCATTTTTGAATTTCCTACTAGTGCACCTAATCTGCCAATAAATGATGAACTTCCAGATGAACACTTGTTTTCCATTACCTCGGATGATCCTTGGTATGGCAACATCCTCACTTATTTTCAAATCCATAAATTCACCCCCCATCTTAACCTTGATGATCGACAATGTATTCCACATCAATACCCTCGCTATCTCCTCATTGGTGATGATCTTTATCGTCGCAGTGTCAAAACTGTCCTTCATCATTGCCTCACCCATGATGAAGTTGAGAAAGTGCTCAATGTCTGTCACGGTGGTGCTTGTGGTGGTCACCTCTCAAGAATGGCCACTACCTAGAAAATCATGCGCATCAATTACTTTTTGCCTTCACTTTTTAGTGATTGCATTGAGGCAGTCAAACACTATCCCAATTGTATTATACACCCCTAAGGTGCAAGCTCCACCTGCTCCTCTCCATCTTATCATCGCAACCATTCCTTTATGTAATGGGTTATTAACTTTATGGAGTGTCGACCCACATCTACTACTCACTGTTATCACTTGGAAGTTTTACCTAAAAGTTATCAAAAGAAGGAATAATCTGATGTAACCACAAACCAATCTTTTAGACTCAGGTTCTAGCCAACCTAAGTCCAGAGAGGGCTCTCTCTTTATGATTCAACTTTGTTTTTATTAGATTTTAGGCTAGTTCTTAGTGTTCATGAGGATTTTGATTTTGGATTGAAGGTTGGGTGGTGGAATTCTTGGAACAGATGGGTAGAGCTAAGTCTTCAAGCGATTGGGCTATGGAGTCAATCAAAGGATAACTTAACTGGACCAGATCATTAAAGGGAATGTTCACAGGGCGGGCTAGCAAAGCAAAAGGCAAATCTTCAAGTTTAATGGATGAGATGGTTCTAACCAGGGTGAAAGGACAATGAAGAATCCTTAGACCGGGATCAAAATGAAAGGAAACATGTGATCATGAACAAAGGGCAATTAAGAATCCTTTGCTATAGACTAGGGGGAGAAACTACAAAAGTAAGGGAGCATTTAAGAATTCCCTAACTAAGATATTTTAGCATAAAACATTATGAATGTAAACAGTGAAGACAAAGCGTATTAAAACAAGTTCTGAATTATCATTCCTAGTTTACAATTCAGATTTCATAGAAACACATATGATTATTCAGAAACATAAGGAAAAACAATAATACACATGAGAGAATACTTATTTGATTTTTGCTTTACACAAGAATCCTGAAAAATATCTGAGATTTATTCCATGATCCAGCAAGCCGATCCAATTTTGATACAATAACACTTTGATTTAGATAAAGTCTATAGAAATGTATTTGAATCCACCCTAAATACTTCAAAATGTGAAGTATTTATACAAAAAATATTACAAAATATCTCATAACAGTTTGAGATTTAATTAAGGAAATAAAAATATCTTCAAGCATAAAGATAGAGACAGATGGAAAACTGCATCATGCTATCCCTCTTATTGTGGTAGTGCTAGCTGTTGCAGTTGAATTTGAGCCCTTTAAGCTGGCTGATGTTTGTACGCTGGATTCATCTTTATCTTTAGTCTTTTACTGATGCTCTTTAACCTGCTACTCTTTGACCCTGTTCACCTGTTTCATTTGGCTGCCTTCAGGTTTACTGTGGTAAGTTATAGTAAATTTGTCATCTTTTCCCACCATTCATCCTCAGGTAAATTTACTTTGAGCATTCTTCTATAGATTTCGTTTGCTTCGGTGTATTTGGAAAAATTAGGCTTGGTGACAAACAAGTGCTTCACCTCATGCTCTAGAAAAAATAGATTCTCTAAAGTATCATACAATATTTTCCCTGTTGGCAAGGCTTTGATACCTAAAGTGCTTGCTTGTTCCTTGGCCAACTTCTTTAATCTGTCAGTGTAGTCCAATTGGGTCATAAGTTTATCATGGATGACCATAGGACTGGGAAGGCCTTTATCCCTCAAAATTTGAAACTTGGCCATGAATCTGTCAATGCCCACCTACATGTTATGGTATTTTTCCTCTAGGTTAACCATAAGGTTTCTTTTGGAAAGAACCTTTTTGACTTCTATGATGGCTTCAATTCTATCCTCTACACCAAGCTCATTAAGCTAATGTCTATTCTTTCTATTCAGGAAGTGGATGAGTCGATTACCATCCTCAGACTAGTCTCCTAAATCTTCCTTTACTTTTTGAATTTCTTCAGTGGCCACTTTTATCAATTCAGTTTGCTCAAATATTACTTGAATTGATGGCCAAATGTCATTGACGGAGTTAATGGTATTGGCCCACAGCATCTCCTTGGTCTGTCCTAGTGGCTTTTGCAGAGTTAAATCTTTCTCTAGTACCTTGATCTTCTCAACCATCCTTAGGGCTTTCTATGTTTATTCTCTCTATTGTATTTGGGCAAGCTTACAGTCAGTTTCTAAGATTGCCACTTTCTCCTTTAACCTTCTGAGTTCTGTTACATGGATTGACATATCTTCCATGGATTTTACCAACTCTGCTGTCCTTTTTGTTGAAGCACTTGCTGTTCTAGATTCAGTAGTTGAGAGGCAGTGCTGTGGCAGGTGGAGCTATGGGTGCCAATGATGCTACCAATGTTGAAGGAACTGCGGTAGAAACAGTGGGGATGGCAGTCTTGGAAGTGGTGGTCAAGTCACTTTGTTTGGATTGAATCAATGTGTCCAATTCTTTCTCTGTTTCTTTCAACTCGTCATTTAGCTTTAGGACCAGGTCCATAAGCTCTTCTTGTCCTTTTTGTGTCTCTAGGACTTTTGTTGTTTGTGGATGATGTAATAGTGGAATCTTGAGTTGTTTCTTCAAAGCAGATGTTTCATCGTTCTTCTTCTTTATCAGTCTTTTGGTGGCCTTTACATCTTTGGGATCGTGTCCCAACTTAATGATTAAGTCATCTAAGGACTTGATTCTAGTATCTTTTGCCTGTGAAGATGCCTTCTCCAATTGGAACTGAGCTGATATATTATTTAGGGAATTTTGCAATTGGTGAGCTATGATGGCTTTCCCTGTCAAGGTGGAGTATATCATCTCCCCTGTCTGCTTATGTAGCTCAATCTGGTCAATAGGATGTATTTCCTTTTCCAGTACTTTGAAATATATCTTTTTGAAGTCTGCTGCTGTTCTTGGTTGCTGAGTGGTAGGTTTCACAAATGTCATCTACATTTTGCCTTCATTCACATCATAGGCTGACATAAGCCTAGTCTGATTTGTAGGTGCCATCTTTAGGTATTGTGCATAAGTCTGGGCTTTTAGCCTCTCATTCCTAGCCTTTATATCCTTGTACCTTTCTCTCATGTCTTGGTCCCTGTAAGCTGGCATCCTAAATGAGGACACTTCAACACTCTGCTGCCTTTCCAACATCTGAGTGTGAGATGTGGAAGGTTCTAGTGTGCCCCTAGAGGGAGTGGCATGCTTACTTCCTTCTCTTTCTGTGCTAGTGGCCCCAACTGTTTTCTTTGTGAATTCTTGTTGAGAGACAAGATTTAACCTTTGGCTTTTGACCAGGCTGCTCTCTGCATATGTTTGTGTGGTTGCTTTGCCTGATGTAGTGACCTCTTCCCTATTTCTTTTGAGGCTTTTCTCCTCATTTAGAGGAGTTTGCAAGGTAGGGGGAGTACTCATGATGGGCTCTGGCATACCTGTTTGAGTCAATTCCTTTGATAGGCCTGGCTGTTCTGACTCTTCTTGCACCTAGGATTCTTCTTCTGCATGTGATTCACTATGTGCTTATGATTCTTCTTGGATTTGAGATTCTTCTTGGACTTGAGATTATCCTTGCACCTATAGGAAAGAACCCTCATCAAGTTGTTTCTCTAGATCAATTAGAGTATTTTCAACTGCAACTTCAGTGCTATCCCTGTCCACTAAAGTATTCTCCACTCATTCTAATTGATTTGCATATTTCTCTATTTCAGGGATTCGGTGGTGAATGTAGGGAGCCATCTTGTTTTTCTGCCTTCTATTGCAGATGAAGTCATAGGGATCATATCTCCACATGAAAATCTATTTTAGTTTAAGTCTCTGAAGGATTTGCTTTGCTTCTTTTCCAACTTCTCGTCTATTACACACAAAGGGGCCTAGTTGATCTTTGATTCTGAGCTAGGCCTTCTTTTTGGCTTTAACAAAATGCACCTCATTTGAATTGATTATCTTCCTGTAGTACTCCAGAGAAAATAACCTGATTGGGAGGTATTTGGGCAGTTTATATGGGGCCAAATCATAGCTATAGATCCTAATTTCAGTGTGATTTTGGCACAAGTACCAATCTCCCACTTTGTGTTGTTTTGAAAGCTGCAGGATCCTCCTGATATCTGAACTAATTCTTGGAGGAGGACTTCTTATCAGCATGGTCACTACAGGATGTACAAAAAGATCTATGAAGTCTATGTATGGATATGGTGAGTCATACATATGGATCAAAGGAGTCCAGAAAATCACTGACCTAGGATGACCTTTGGTATCAAGCTTTTGGAGAGTGAAGGGGAACTTGTCAACTTGGTAATATAGAAAAAGGTGGTATAAAATTGATAAATACTTGAATATTCTTTCATTACTCATTCTAAGGAATTGGTCATGCATCCTATCAGTTATGTACTTGGCATAATCATACATGACAATAGGGGGCTGTCCTAGAGTAAAAATGGACATGAAGGCTAAGTTGATTTCATCTATGTATTCACTGGTAGTATAGCCTAAGATACTAGATATCATTGCTACGATGTCTTGGCCAAATTGAGAAAATATAGGATATACATATGGGGGAGGATATTTTGGGATATGTTTTTCTTCTACAATAAATTCTTGGAACATTACATCAAGCTTTGCAGTGGTTATATTGGGGAATCTGTCTACTAGGTCTCCAATTGAGATAGGGGTTAAATTTTGTCCTGGTTGAAGTTGTAGCATTTCATTTATTGATTCAACAGTAATGGTGAAAAGTACACTCTGGTTTGGGGACATCACTGATTTTTGACTGGGAATGTAGTTTGCATGGAAATAATGGACAATTTATGGAAATATGTGTACATCAGGAAATTGATACTTGGGAAAATTACACTCCCAAAGACCTATTTTTTTAGCATGGTTTAGGTATTGGTCTCTGTATCGATAGTATAATTTGAGTGGGGATTCATGGATAGAGGTGTCCTTGATTTGGAAATCTTTATCAGCAAGGGGAAGGTAGTCCAAGTCTAGGTGAGGAGTGGTAATTGGTATGATTTCCATGGAAATTGGGGTAGACATTCTTAGTTTTTGTGGATTTAAGAATGGATAAGGTAAATTTTTAGTCTTTAAGGTAATGGTGGTTCAATTCTAAGTGGGTTTCAGTTACTAGAGTTTCCCTTTAAGTTCTATTAAGAAAACTTAGTGACTGGTTCAGAAATTGAAAGGGTTTTCAATGGATTATGGCTTAAATTCCTGGAATTTGAAGAAACTAGGTCTAAACCAGGTGACCGGAAAGTTTGAATGGTTAAAAAGGCTTCAATCAGGATGGAAGGCAATTTGGGAGCTTTTGACGTCTTCAGAGTGCAATTGTACGTGGGTTGACGACTTTCAACGTTCACAGGCATGTGCTTGGATGTTTACAGTTGAAAAAAATGATAAAAACAATGATTTGGGGCTTTTTTGGATTTATGCGCGAAAAGTCAATTTGGTGGGCACAGGTGTACAGTGACCGTTTGTTGCATAGTGGGGTGAACAGTGGCTGTTTTGGCAGGTAGCGGGCTGGCGTTAAGTGGTTTACTTCACACAGCCTTTGGACGCTTGGCGGTATTGGGGGCAGGCTGCCCAATTCCATTCATCGAGCGCCATGTCGCCTCGGGGGCCCAACAAAAAACAACCCATTTTGGGTGGGTAATGTTCGGATTTCGGGCCCTTCTGAAAGCAACATGGGCCGTTAGATGGGGAGGGGAGAGATCGTGTGGTGGTCGGGCGCGGGAGTTGCACGGAAGGTAATGGGGGGGCCCGATGAGCGTTTAAGGCTGGTGGTTTTGGCTTAATCAGAGATTAAGGCGGGGATTAAGGTATCAGGCGGTCTTTAATTGGGTTTTTTTCTAATTAATCGAGGATCGATTAGTTAGTGGGTCTGGGGACAAAAACTTTAGTTTATATAATTAAACTAGGATGGGATAAATAACTATTGTGGGGACTAATTTATATATGGGAAACCGGTTTTATTAGGGATTTAATAAATAAATTAGTAGTTTAGTTAAATGAGTGGAAGGGGAACCATACCCTAAGCATACAATTTTCATATTTTTAATGTTTTCCGATAATCACATAAAACTTAGGATATAGTGTTTTTTGTGGGTTTTTGTTATGAAAATGAGTTATGTGGGGGGGGGGGGGGGGGAATACTCTTCCTAGGTAAAAGTGATTTAACCTTAGGAAAGAATATTTTAGAAAAGATGAATGATCTAAGGGGGGGAATGAATGCTTATGAGGGGATTTAGTACTTATAGCCTATAAGTCATTGAGCCGAGGGTCCGGTCCCTCCAAAAGTCAGAGAAATGCTCTGAGCCTCTTTGACTTAGGGTTTTTGAGTACTTTGATTTTTATTTTGGGAAATTAGTTAAGTAAAAGGTAAAATGAATGAGGGAAATTAATTAATTGACTTTGACATCCATCTGTATGCTTGAGTGCCCATTCACATTTGGAACTTTTACGATGAAAAAGATGATACACATGCTTCTGTCTAATCAATCATCAAAATTTTGTAACCTTTCTACTACTTACCCATCTACTCATCCTACCATTTTTACTTCTCTTTATTAGGGTGCATTTGAGCTAGCAAACCCTTATCAAACATTTTTATTTTCTTTACATTGGTAAACTAACTAAATCTAACCTTATTACATCCAAGGGATCAGATTAAATAGTTGAGCTCCTTTTATTTACTCTACCTATTGACTTGTCTGCCAAGATTAAATAGTTTGGTCAGATTTTATTCTCTATCTATAGACATGAAATTTAAACATGAAATAGCCAAGCTTAAATATTTTGACTATCATGGATTGTGGCAAAGATTACAAACTGCACACAGTCATTTATTTTGCACAAAAGGTAAAAGGTAGTGGCATTTTGAGTTGCACTCTTTCATGGTCTTTTATTTTCTTGGGGGTTCATATTTTTAATCTTTTTTGACCCTTTTATTCTTTTTGTCCTTTGATTTTTCTTTTAGGACATACCCTCTTTACATTTTTTAATTTTTTGAATATGGAAAACACTTGCAGAAAGCAAAGTTATGTACATATTACACTTTTAATCTCAACCATTCAAAAATTATGACTCCTATTGGTATAGGAACCTAACAGTGGCTCCACTTGGGGATGGAATTTCTTGGTGAAATGTCAAGAACTTGTAGATCAATGGCCTTCTGAATCGCTGTGATGTCACTCTGCAACTTTTCCCTTTCACTTTTCTGCCTTATTGCTATTTATGACAATAAATTTTTTCAAAGATTAGGGTCTTCTCTTCGGGCTTCAACTTCAAAAATTACTATCCAATCCACTCTAGACTTTGAAAAACAGAATATGTACAAATGGTTAGTGAAATCAGTAACTAGGTTCAATGTAGTGTTTAAGCATTTGACCATTAACTGGTCCTCCTTCTACTTCTGTGCCATCCATTTCTCTGAGGAAGAAAGCATTATTACCTCTGAAAGCATAGATGATATATGGGCCTTTCCATAGGAAATCAAATTTCTCATGTTTACCTTTGTCTGATCTTCTTGAATCCCATTTCAAAACTTTGTCCCCTAGGTAGAAATCTTCTGCCTTAGTCCTTTTATCAAAAGTCTTCTTGATCCTTTCCTGCACAACTTGAGATCTAATGTACACTTCTTCTATGGTCTGTTGTAAGTGAATTGTTTGGTTGATTTTCCTTTGGATGTCACTTGGTTCAACCTGTAACTCTTGGAGTAGCTTCATCATTGGTGTTCTCAAGGAAGATGGGAAAACAAATTCCATTCCATAAACTAATTGATAAGGACTAGTACCAATGGATTTCTTTGTGGTTAGCCTGTCTGCCCATAAGGCATTCACTAGCTTCTTGTTCCATGTTTTCTTGTTGTCTTCTAACAAATTTTTGATGATATTTACCAGACTTTTATTTGAGGACTCTGATAGTCCATTTCCTTTGGGGTAATAAGCTGTGGAATGGCCCAAAGTTATATGGTACTTATTACAGAAATCAATCTTCCTCTTAGATTTGAAGGCTGCTACATTGTCAGTGATGATCTTGGTTGGGCACCCAAATCTAGATAGGATGTTGGATTCAAGGGAGGTTATTATAATAGTGTCAGTGGCTTGCCTTATGGTATGGCTTCTATCCATTTGGTAAAATAATCTGTAGCAGTGAGGATCCATTTGTGTTGGGCAGAGGAAGGTGGGTGGATTTCACTGATGAAGTCAAGACCCCATTGTTGAAAAGGTGCTTTAACAGATATTGGTTTTAGGGGGAGGGGTAAAAGCTTTTTCTTTCCTTCAAAAATTTGGCATTTATGACATGAGGTTACAAATTTCTTTATATTAGAAAACAAAGTGGGCCAATAGAAACTAGCTCTAAGAATCTTGTCAGCGGTGGTTTTCTAGTAAAGATGTCCTCCACAGTCACTTGCATGAAACTCTTGTAACACCTTGTCAGATTCTTCTTTCAGTAAAAAATTAAGAAGGATACCTTCATGATTCCTCCAAAACAAAGCATTGTCAATTATGCAAAATTTTAAATATTTCATTTTTAAAAACCTGCTTTTGGTCCTAGATAATTCAGGAGGAGCTTGTAAATTTTGTAAAACATATATGATGTCAACATACCATGGTGATTCAATAAAGGCCTGGCTGATTGGTTGAGTCGCCATCTCCTCTCCATTATCCATTTCTGCAACGAAATTTATATCCCAGGTCTGACAGTTCGATTCAGCCATGAGCTTGGCTAAACTTTGGCTTTTGATTAGCTTTGTTAGTTTAATTTCCAGGTCATATTCTAATATAGTAGCAATACATTTCCCTCTCTTTCCATCTGGACCATCCTAAGTTAGGATATCCTTGACTACTGCGTTGGGGACATAGGCTATTACATGAGAATATAAAATGTAAACTCTAAAATATTTGATAGCTTTGACCAAAGCAAAAGCTTGCTTTTCCATTATATTGTATTTTAAAGGGGCATCTCTCAGGGCTTTGCTAAAAAAGGCAATAGGTTGTTCATAACCCTCATCATTTTTCTGCAGTAGGACAAGTGTGTGTTCTAAGGCAAAAGAAAATATAATGAAATCCTTATCAAACTTTGGACTGATCAAAACTAGTGTTTTCGTTAAGGCTAGCTTAATATCTTCAAAGGACTTAGCCTCAACTGTCCATTTTATGGTCGAATCTTTCTTGAACATTTTTTTCAATGATCTAATTAATTATGCTAAGTTAGAAATAAATCTCCTAAAAAAGTTTATTTTTCCTAAAAAGGCTTGTAATTCCCTAATGCTCCTAGGATGTTGTATCTGTAAGATGGCTTCAATTCTTGCAGGATCTATTTGGATACCATCTTTAGAGATTATGTGGCCTAACAATTTACCCTCTTCTAACCCAAATATTTTTTTTTAGGATTCAAAGAAATTCCATACTTCCTAAATTTGATGAAGACTTGCCTTAGATGATATAAGTGTTTTTTATCAGATTTTGAGAATACAGTGATATCATCTAAGTATATTACTAGGAAGTCATGAATTTCCTTAGCAAAAGCTATGTCCATAGCTCTTTGAAAAGTTGCCCCTGCATTCTTTAATCCAAAAGGCATCTTCACATACATGAATGTGCCCCAAGGAGTAGTGAATGCAGTTTTAGCCTGGTCATTTGGGTGAACTAAAATCTGATTGTAACCAGAAAACCCATCCAATAATGAGATTCTGGTTGACCCTACTACCCTTTGTAATATATGATCCATTTTAGGGAGAGGGTAATTGTCTTTGAGTGAAACTTTATTGAGATTCCTAAGATCAACATATAGTCTAATCTCACCAGTTTTCTTCCTTGTTGGCACTAAATTTGAAACCCAATCAGAAAATCTAATTGGTGCTATTATCTTGGCTTCATACATTCTTTTGATTTACTTTTCAATAGAAGGCTATACAATAGGATTAATCCTCCTAAGCTTCTGTCTAAAATGTTTTTGGTTTTCTTTTATGGAGATGGTGTGTTGTATTATGCTGGTGTCATAGGACTTGAGGTCCTCATAACTCCAAGCAAAAACATCTTGGAATTCCTTTAGTAATTCAATGTATTTTACTTTTTCAGTAGGAGGTAAGGACTTTGAAAGTTTTACTAATTTTGGATTTTCCTCAGTACCTATATTACACTCCTCTATATCATATTTTAAGGGTTCCATTTTTGCTTTTTTAGGGACATCATTTGAATCAAACAAGTCTTCTAAAAGGGTTAATCCTTTGGGCAAAAAGTTTTCTTTGAGATTAATGATTTCAGAGTCTTCGTTAATTATCTCTTCAATTTCAACTTGTTTTAGGTTTTCTACATCTGATTTTGTAAATTTAGTGGGATGGAATCTATCTATCTCTTCATCTTCTAATTTGTTAATTTCTATTTATCTATAAAACAAGGATCTAATGTTTTCTTTTGTAAACTTGGAAGATCTTTATTTATCATCTATTTTTCAATTTTTTTTTTACATCCATATGTTCTGGGTAGTCACCTACCCAGAGGAAACCAGGTGGCCACCGGTCAGCTTTAAATCCTGTCCAAAATTTAAATAAGTTCATAACAATCCATCTACTCTTTCTATGTTGACTGTCTCTACTACTATCTCTACTGATCAACATAAACATGTTTGTTTTCATCATAAACAAAATTCAAGGCTTTCTGGCTTGCTTGATCATTCCTCATCTGAGGATATTACCAGAGTTGGTGCCTTTGTGCTGGATCCTGGCATCTCGCTGCTCTGCTCCATTTACCACTTTATCTCTTTCAGGGTTTGCTCAATCCTTCCTAATGCAAAATTGTTCTGGTAAGTCTGAATATGTATGGTCGCTATTTCCCTTAGAAGTTCAGCTCTAACTAGGTTCTTCTCTGTTTTGGCTTCTTGTTTTTTAAATTCTTCCCCTTCCATGTGCTCATGGTGGAGGGTCATGGCCCGTGCCACCACGTTTTTCATAACCGAGTATTGGTGCAGGGTTTTTTTGAACAGAGATTGTCTTCCATTGGTAGTCCCGAGGTCTTGCACCATTCTTTCCCATTCATCCATAGGTATATCTCTATATCTAAGATTATTTCTTAGGTCTCGCTCCCAGCTAGTGATATGTTCCCTTACTTCCTTCTGGGTTTCCTTCCATGTAGGAGTCAATAATTGTCTTCATCTAGTCTCCATCTTGCTTCCTGCCTCTTTTCTTTACCTGGCCACTTGTTCCTTCGTCCTTCTTAACTATCCTCTTTCATCTTCTGGGAGCCATTCTGCTTTGAGCTTGGCGGTTGAAGCTTGTAATCTTGAGCTCTTTGAATTGTTCTATGTGCCTTCCCTATTCTATTATTGAACCTATCACAGAATCAAAGCATATGTCAGTCATATTATTTTGGTTTATAACATTTTCCTTGGTTTTTTCCTCCTTCCTCCTTCTTGAGCTTCCTATCTTCTGGTTTCCTACCAATCTGAATTTGGCTCCATCTCTTTTAATTCCCAGGGTCATGGGGTATCGATGGGTTCGTTTATTCTACCATCCCTTGCAGGATTTCCAGTCCTACCTTTTTTTCCTCTTCCCTCCTGGGGCCTCGCCCTTGGATAATTTTAAGCGAAAGAGGTATCCCCTGAACCCAGTTTTCTGAGGCTTTTTAGCAAGGTTTCTGCTGGCTTCTCTCCCTCCTCTCCCCCTAGGTTGCAGTGTCGTCTTCCTGGAGATCAGGGTTTTCCTTTCCCAGCTTTCTTCTCTCAGGGCTACAAGCATTCTGTCTTTCACTCCAATGAGTCTTGCCAGGACCCATATTTTGAGGGGGGAACTGTTGAATTTTTTCTCAGGATGGCCCTCATTCTCATAGATTTCTCTGCCTCTCCTCTCTCTCTCTCTGTCTAGAGCAGACGAGATCTCATTGGTCCTTTTTTCCCTCATTCCACTGAGGTTGCTATAGAAATTAATATAATGATACCAGATTTGCTTACAATACCAATATCCTAGAGGCCTATTTCTCAAACAATTAAAGCGTTCAAGAGATAGAGCCAGAGGGATTACAAACCTGCTTACCAAACTTCACCTTTCTTCCGCCTTCTGCATCTTCTCGCTGCCTCCTCTTCCTTTCTTGTCACCTTTCCTCATTCTCATCTGCATGCATAACACCTCTTTCCTATTTTCCTTGATATTTATCTCTTTTTTGTTCCCGACTCTTGTCTTTACTGCCAGCTGTCCTATTTTATTCCTGACACGGATCCCTTCCTTCCTGTCTTGGGATGCTGCCCTCATGTCCTATATTAATTTCCTTCCTCTCCCGACTGCTCTTGCTGTAGTATTTCTGATTCTACTCTGCCACTTGTCTTAATTCCTCTGCCCACCTTCGTTTTCTCTGTCCTGCCCTCTCCTCTAACATTCCTTTCTGGCTCATCCCCCATACTCTCGGGCTTTGTCCTTCCTCTACCCTACTCTGTCATCCTACCGAACACCTGTCTTCCCCTGTCCTGTTCCTCCCCTGTCCTTTCCTGTGTCTGTCCTTTTCCATCTCTGCTCCAGTATTTTCTCTTCGTATTCTCTAGATTCACTCGTATTCCTATCTTGTTCTACGAGTTGTATCAGTTCTGCTAGTTCCTCCTTTTGGTTTAGCTATGTACCGCTTGCATCCAGCTGTTGGTCTCCCTTCCTGCATCCCCAATTCGCTAGGCTATCTACAGGTGCATTACCTCTTCGTCTCACATGGGATGGTATTATGTATGCTACCCTTCTCAGCAGTTTTCTTACATCTTTGACTATCCATGCGGTTTTCCAGTTGCGACTCAGATTTTTTGCTGATGCTCCATGCTGTAATTGTTTGGGTATGTCTATCGCTAACTTCGAATCTCCTTCTACCTGGAGTTTTTGGTAACTCTCTCGTATGGCTATTTCTATCCCCTTTTTCAACGCATGGAATTCTGCTTCATTGTTTGATGCATTTCCATAGTCCATCGCATATACCCTTAGCGTTCTTCCTCTTGCATCCCTGAATATTCCTCCAATGCCTGCCTCCCTTGGGTTTCCTTTTGCAGCGCTGTCAAAATTTAGCTTTGTGAATCCCTACTGCGGATTCCTGTAGTAATCATTGTCTTCTATGTCTTTGGTATGATATTTCCTTGTAGCCATGTCTGTTATGCTTATTTTTAGTTGCAGACAGTTCAAAATTCATGTCTCTGTCTGGTCTTCTTTCCAGCCTTCATCATTCCACTTCTCTATGATTATGGTTTCTCTTATGTTCTGGACTGTTTGGTTCCATATATCCTTTGTTACTCTGCCGTCGTCCTTAAATATCAACCGGTTCCTTTCTTTCCATATGTTACAGAGTATGAACCCTAAGGAGAGATTCCAAGCTCTATTCAGGACTGCATTTTGGTATGGTTTACTCCAATTTTATATTGTTAATTTCATACTGTTTGTGTCTCTATCACTGATTTCGAAGAGCTGCTGGTGGTGTCGCCACAGGATGTTGCTGACTCGCTAGGTGTTATTCAGGTGTTCCATCGTTTCTTCTTGTTCCTAGCATAGTACGCAGCGATGGGCCTTGCGTCCCCTTCCTTCGCAACTGGTCCCTGGTTAAAGCTCGCCCGTGGGACATAATCCAGGAAAATAACGGTATCTTTGGCCAGGTTTTCATTTTCCAAATTCTGTCCCATTTTTTTGTTTCAGTGTTGCTAGTGCTACCAGCCTTTATGTAGTATCCTTCTGCTATCGTAAACATCCCTTTAATTCTTTTTCCCCATCTTATGATGTCCGTCCCTTATTTGACCAAGATTTTCCTTGTCTCCATCTCCTTTTTGTAGTTTTCCCATTGTGCTGTTTCTGGTGCTTCTTGCTAGCCTTCTTGTGTTTTCCATTTTCTCCAGTATCCATCCCTTTCAGGGAGCCAGTAGTTCTGGACTACGTCTTCCTCCATTTGGGTGGTGAACTGGTGAATTTCTTGGAGTTGAGGTTGCTGACAGAGTTTTTCTCTTTGTTTCCATGCCTCATCCCAGAAATTTTCTTTGTCCCCCTCTCTTATTTCCCAGAAGCTATGTTCTCTTATCAGGTCCCGATTTGATCTTTCCAGGTTCCAAATTGCGGATCCTTTCTTTTGCGATTCGCTTCTTAGTTTTCCTTCTGGGGATCTGGCCATCTCATATTTTTTCTCCCACAACTTTTTCCATAAGTCTTCTCCTCCTTGTATCCGTCTCCACCACAATTTTGCCCCCATTACCTGGTTTAGGATATATGGATCTCACAACCCTAGTCCTCCTTCTATTAATGTTTTATATAGCCATTTCCATGATAGCAGCGCCCACTTTTTAGCTCTGCTTGTTCCTTGCAATTGGAATTTTTTGAAGATTTCCACCATTTTTTGGCATATTGTTTTTGGTATAGCTTGGCTAGTCATTTGATAAATTGGAATTGATTGGAGGACTGATTTGAGGAGAATGATGCGGCTCAAGGTGTTCAGAGCCTCGAAAGTCTAGTTATCCATTCGTTTTTGTATCTTTCCCATCAAACCTCCTCAGTTAGCAATTCTGTTTTGCTTATCACTTAGTTGGATGCCTAGATATTTAGTGGGGAAATTCCCTATTAAAAAACCCATGGTTCTTGCCAGGAATGATTGGGAGGTCATTTGAATGTTGAAGAAGTAGATTTCTGATTTGTCTTTATTTATCTTAGTACCTATTGCTTTTGTAATTTCACCGAGGATTTCCATTAATTGCTTTGCTTCTTTGATATTGGCTTGTCCATACAACATGACATCATCCACGAATTGTTGATGTGTTAGGGGTAGTTCTTCTCCCCACAGTTCTAAGTCCTTTTAGCTATACGCTATTCACTCTTGCTTTTATCAATCTTCCCAGACCATCATCAGCTAGGATGAACATAAATGGGGAGAGTGGATCCCGCTGCCTGAGTCCTCTGGATGGGTTAAAGGATTCTGTAGGTGTCCCATTTAGCATTATGGACATAATTGGCATAGTTATCATAAACATTACCCATTCTATCCATTTGTCATCAAAACCATAAGCTTTTAGGATTTTTTGGAGATATTCCCAGCTTAGCCTACCATATGCTTTAGCTAAGTCTAGTTTGATCGTCATCCCTTTGTGTTTTTAATTCTTCAGTGAATGGATTGCTTCTTGAGAAACTATGATTCCGTCCACTATTTGTCTCCCTTTAACGAATCCCGTCTGTTCCTTTCAAATCAGCTCTGGGAGTATATATTTTAGTCTATTCACCATTATAGTGGCTAGGATTTTGTAAATTACATTGCATAATGTTATCGTTCTGAATCCTTGTGGTTCCTCAGCTTTTTCCGTCTTCAGAATTAGGACAAGGAAGGTAATTTTCCAAGCCGGGTGCATTCTTTTCATGCATCTAGATTCTTCCACTACATTTACAATGTCTTGACTCATGAAGCTCCATGTGGCTTGGAAGAATTCCGAGGTGTATCCATCTGGTCCTGGTGCTTTATTCTTTGCGATCGTATTCATTGTCTCTTCTACTTCTTTCTCTGTTATAACCCTTAGGAGTGCCATGTTCTGTTCTCTATTCACTCTTTTGGGTATTGTTGATGCCCCGAAAATCGTTGTATCAACATTGGGGGATAACCACCCGGTCCGTACCTTAATACAGCTCCTTTTCCATTTGGGATGGTGGCTCCGACTGGATATAATGGGACCCGTTTCCCAATAATGAATAAAAGGGGTGGATGAGTGATTGGTTATCTAATCTAATGATAGGCGAATAACTTAATCTATCAGCAAAAATAAAAGAACTATTACTAATCACGGGAACTATTATTCTTTGGAAATGTAGCGCTTGATGATCTTTGTCTATTGATAGGCATATAGATGACTCTATCAAATAAACATAGATATTTATTCATTCAAAGATTACTTTATTTAA
>APFE030499103.1:0-10277 GCA_000404065.3 Pinus taeda | reverse complement strand
AATATGAATAGAGTTGTTACGCGATGAAGATGTTGATGGTGTATAAATCGAAACTTCACTATCAGAACAATCCATCCATTTCAAATAGAAGATGTTGAATGATACAAATGGAGTTTCCTAAGGATATTATATAGCTAAAAGAATTAAATATTCCCTCCAAAATTATTCCCTCCAAAAAGCTTCGCGAAAATATTTCCCTCCAAAAATTTTCGCGAAAATATTTCCCTCCAAAAATTTTGTTAGATTTCTTTACCTTCATTATTTTACTCCACAATTTATTGAAAAACATAAACTAAATTTTTTTATGAAATAAATCACTAAAATTAAAATTGTAAACTACAACTTGTACATTTAATCTTCTAATAGTTAAAGTATTATTAATATTTTACTAAATAACTGAATTTTTTTAATCTTTATATTTACGCCGTAAGGCGTTCCCTCTGGGAGAAACTTCCCTCCCATGCCACCTGTAACTTTATATACCGTTAATCTGGGTGTTAGACGATTAAAATGACTTGGACCATTGGATCTGGTTGGGTCAGTTACTAGTTATTAATTAAAAAAATTCATACGTTATACATTTAATTCAACTATTAGAATTGTAATCGCCTTTATCTTGAATCCGATTTAACATTTAACTGTTTCTTGAATCTGTATTACAGATTTATAAAAGTGGGACGCTGAGTCTCCCCCTCCGGTATCTCACAATCAGATTTAACATTTAACTGTTTCTTGAATCTGTATTATAGATTTATAAAAGTGGGACGCTGAGTCTCCCCCTCCGGGTATTTCACACAGTTCGAATGTTAACTACAGATTTATAAAAGTGGGACGCTGAGTCTCCCCCTCCCCCTCCTGGTATCTCACACAGAGTTCGAATCTATTAGTTAACAGAGAATTTGAATTTCAGGAGCCCACGATGGAAAGAAGTGGAAATCAAAATGGTGGAAGATGGCGAGGAAGTGGAAATCAAAATAGTGGACGATGGCGAGCGGTTTCCTCTTCCTTATCTTTAGTCTTGACATGGCAATGGACGAGGACAACCCCGTGTTCGAATCCCTCCTCGCCACAGGATACTCAGAAATGGCTGCCATTGTCACGCGGATGTTGCACAGTGCAGGGTTTGACATCCGGACCTGCAAGAACATTTATTAATTTAAAACTTCATTCCTTATACATTTAATTCAAGTACTAGAATTTTAATCGGCTTATCTTGAATCCGAGTTAACATTTAACTTTTTGTTGAATCCGTGTTACAGATTTATAAAGGTGGGATGTTGAGTCTCCTCCTCCAGGTATCTTACACAAAATTCGAATTTATAAGTTAACAGAGAATTTGAATTTTAGGTGCCTACCATGGAAAGAAGTGGAAATCAAAATGGCGGAACATGGCCAGCGATAGGAAAGCACCTGGTGCCTTGATACTATTTCATCATCCTCATCTTTAATCTTACCATGGCAATGGACGACGACAACCCCGTGGAATCCCCATCCACAGATCAAGTGTTCGAGTCCCTCATCGTCCCAGGATAGGCAGAGATGGCTGCCATTCTCCGCCACGCAAACGCTGCAGGGTTCGACATCGCCACCTGCAAGAACGTAACAATGTTTGCCCCAGCTAGACGTGGAATTGTTCCCTGTTGTTAGTTTCCCAGCTCTTCCCCGCCACGTGCTTTGCCACGTTGAAGCGTAGAAGCTTTAGTAGGGCGACCTGGCGAACAAGACCTCCAGCATTTGAATCCCCTCCCTGGCTTTTGGCCGCTCCATCGTCGTCACCACGGGACCTCCAATGAACCAGGTATCCGCCAAGTACGTCGTGCTCAACTACAGTGCTAGGGTTGTTTCACTCGATCTTTATGGGAACGCCAACCTGGTAATTCCCGGAATCGATCGCGTTCTTGATGACGAAAAATATAAGGATCTTTTAAATCTTGTGAAGCTTAAGGCCAAGAAAGGCAAGAAATTGCACAAGAAACCAGGGGGAAAGTGATCAAGAATGGGTTGTGCCTACCGTCATCACCATGCCATGAGTCCAAACAGTCCCTTGTGGTTTCTTTTCGGTGGTTGGTACTCCAGGGTTCAAGATTTTAGGGGGGATAAATGTATATGCCACCGTCTGGTTTAGAAGCCCTGCCTTATGGAAAAAAAATCTAAAATTAATAGCAAATCATCTGAAATGTAAAAAGATGGCGCATAACAAAGAAATAACCGCGTATTACAATGGTTTTTTGGTCTCACTTTGTTTCGTTACCTTCTTTGTTCAATGCAAATAGCTGATGTTACTTTTCTTTACGCGGATAAAAAAAGATAAATTAATATAGTTGGATTTTATATATTTAAAACATTTTATTATTAAAATTTAAAAATCATAAAAATTAATTGATTATTATTTGAATTTAATTTATTCACTGGGTTACTGCAAAACATGGAAAGCAAACAGTTATTTTAATTTATGTTACCCCTTCCAAACGGCGGTTATTTTAATTTGTGTTTGTTGGTAGGGTAGTGATAAATTAATATAGTTGGATTTTATATATTTAAAACATTTTATTATTAAAATTTAAAAATCATAAAAATTAATTGAATTATTATTTTAATTTAATGTATCCACTGGGTTACTGCAAAACATGGCACCAGAAAGTTATTTTAATTTATGTTACCCCTTTCAAATGGTTATTTTAATTTGTGTTTGTTGGTAGGGGAGTTGTGTGCGTCTAAACTATTATTTTACTTTTTGTTTTGTTCATTCTAGAGTGTTAACGTTTAGTATTTTTCGATTACTTTTTGTTTTGTTCATTTTGATTTATTTGTTTAGTATTTTTCGATTACTTTTTGTTTTGTTCATTCTGATTTATTTGTTTTGTTCATTCTGATTCCCTGCTAGAGTGTTAACGTTTAGTATTTTTCGAGTTCAATTCAAGATTCAAGATGGGACGTGAACAAGAATTTTTGGATTAAGAAATGTGACATCTCTCTTATTCCCATTTATATCAACTCAACTCATTAATATATTTCTTGAATCTTAAACGTTGGAAGTCTTTTTAGGCTTATATCAACTCAGCGTCTTTTTAGGCTTATATCAACTCAGCGACTCAGCGCATGAATATATTTCTTGAATCTTAAAAGTTGGAAGTCTCTTTAGGCTTTTTGTTTTTAGTTTTTTCTTTGTTTTAACCCAACACCAGTTACATTAGGTTTAGTTATGTTTCAACCTATTTTCAAAGAATTTAGCTTGAATTTATTAGCTTGAATTTAGCTTTAAACTTTCGGCACAAAGATGAATATTTCTCTCTTTTTCTGTTTAGAAAAATTAATAATTCTAATGCCTTTAATGATAAATGTTTTTTTTATAAATTAATAATTCTAATGTTTTTAGTGAAATGTTTTTTTATATTTCTCTCTTTTTCTGTTTAGAAAAATTAATAATTCTAATGTCTTTAATGATAAATGTTTTTTTTATAAATTAATAATTCTAATGTTTTTAGTGAAATGTTTTTTTATACGAAGATGAATAATATTTCTCTCTTTTTCTGTTTAGAAAAATTAATAATTCTAATGTCTTTAATGATAAATGTTTTTTTATAAAATTAATAATTCTAATGTTTTTAGTGATAAATGTTTTTTTATAAATTCATATCACGTGTCCTCATGCACAAAATAATGAAGACAATCTTTCCAAAAAATAATGAAGGCAACCTTTCCAACATGCACAAAATAATGAAGACAATCTTTCCAAAAAATAATGAAGGCAACCTTTCCAAACTTACGTTAATGAAGACAACCTTTCCAAAAAATAATGAAGACAACCTTTCCAAACTTACGTGGACTGAAACGATGATGTTTGTTTCTCTCAATTATTTATTCATATTCTATCCTCCATCAAATTTGGTCATTCTCCACCATCATAGTAGTAGAATCTGGTTGGTTCAAACTCGCTTAAATCAAAGGTAGTTTTAGTTGGAGCTTTGAATTAGTTTAAGACTTTTCTTTTTAATGGGTTTTCATGTAGTTTAATTGGTTATAGATTAGGTATGGGTGTATTGCACTATAAAATTTATATTTTTTTATATTTAAATAATGAGAAATTTTTTTCCCTTATTCATTTCCAAATGCTTATATATATATATATATATATAATAATAATTCAAATAATTTTTATTTTTCATTTATTTTTTTTCAATGTTTCAATTTAATTTAATTATATTGATTCTTTTAAATTATTATTATCATAATTTTTTTGGATTAAATTATCATTTATATTTATTTGTCAATATTAATAACCATATTTTTATTTGAACATTTTTTTCTTGGCTTATTAAGATCATAAACATTCATCACTATTAGAATTATATCATTAATATAAAGAGAAAAATAATGATTAGAATTATATCATTAATATAAAGAGAAAAATAATGATTATAACTAAGGAAAAAAAGCTAAATGACCATTATTTTATTAAAATAAGTTTACCTATACAAATATATCCAAAACTAAATATAAATATATCCAATTATTAAAATAACTTTACCCATATAAATATATCCAAAACTTAATATAAATATATCCAAAACATCCAAAACTTAATGATGATGATCATTATTAAAATAAGTTTACTCATATAAATATATCCAAAACTAAATATAAATTTATCCAAAACTTACCGATGAAGACCGATGATGATTATTAAGGTGAGATGATGATGATTATGAAGGTGAGATGATGATGATTATTAAGGTGAGACCGATGAGGGAGGTCTATTAGGCCTTAAGAAAAGAAAGATATTAATTGAAACTACCATTATTTTATTAAAATAAAAACTACCATTATTTTATTAAAATAAGTTTACCTATATAAATATATCCAAAACTAAATATAAATATATCCAATAATTAATAAGTTTACCCATATAAATATATCCAAAACTAAATATAAATTTATCCAAAACTTAATGATGATGATGATTATTAAAATAAGGTTGGACTTTTGAGAGAAAATTTGGGAGCGCGGGAATTTGCGGAAGACCAAGGTTGAGGGTTTCTGCGCGGGAGTTTCTCCATGGACAGTCGCAGAGGAGTGAGCTCCACTCCATCCTTCCATCCTTTGGAGAGGTAGTGGTTAACAAGGGCAAGACAACTCCAGAATTAGAGGTAACTCGATGGAAGAAGGAGAAAACAGGGATAAGGAAAAAGTAAGTAACAAGGAGAAGAAAAAGGATGGCACAAAAGACAAGGAGGAAAATGACAAAGAACAGGGAACAACAGACAGGAAACAAAAGGGACCGTGTAAGCCCAAAGTTGAAATAACTCCCAGAGTAATCTTAAATAACCCAGAGCTGTAGGCCCACAGGGAGCACATGCAGACTTATGCAATCATATGCAAATTCATGGGACTATGGCCCATCGAAAAGGCTTTACAAACATGGATAAGATAAAAGGCTTTACAAACATGGATCAGATACTACTGGAAGCCAAAAGGGAGCATTGATATTCATCTAGGCTCCAAGGGTTTTTTCACAGTGGTGTTTGCAAACATTGAGGACAAAGATAGAGTGTTTGAAGGTGGGCCCTACTTCTTTGCAGCAGTAGGGCTTGATATGCGGCTGTGGATGATGAACTTCGTGCCGGAGCGAGAAACCTTTACCTCAGTCCCGGTTTGGGTAAGACTCTATTTGTTACCTCTGGATTATTGGCAAATAGAATCACTAATAGCCATAAGCAATAAATTAGGGAGGTATGTCAAAACTTTTGAAGCCACAAGAAGGGGAAAATATACCTCCTTTGCTAGGATTTGTGTAGAGATGGACCTATCTGGAGCACTTCTGGACGAGGTCATATTGGAGGTTTATGATGAGGAATGGGTGCAGACGGTTGACTACGAGCATATTCCTTTTAGATGTAGAAAATGTCATGAACACGAGCACCTTCTTAGAGACTTCCCTCTCAGTAAGGTAGAGAACAAAATCATTCCTAACACATGAAAGAAACACATGGCTTTCACAAAGTAGCTCATAAAGGTAGAAATGGAAAAAAAGGGCCAAAACAACACCAAAGCGTAGACCAAAAAGTGAGGCCGAATCAGTTCCAAGTTCTTGAAGAGGAGGAAGATACAACAGTTGATAATCAAGTAATGAAGGATGGATATGATAAGCAGGACAAGGAAGAAGAACATGATCTAGAATAGGTAAAGGAAAAGCAGAAAGGGATCATGATGACTGAATCAGAGATGGATATGGATCAGGAAATGACTCAGAGCGAGATGGAAATGCAAGACAATGAGTTGCAAGAGATTCTTGACAGAGAAAACCTAGATCTAGAAGGGTTCTTAACTAAGGGAACAACGGGTGGGGTAGAATCTCTACCACAAGAAGAATGCAATTGAATAAAGCAGTTATTCTTATGAAAAACTCGGGCAAAGGGCTTGGGTGAAGATAACAGCATGGAAAGACAGGGCAACCATGGAATGAAAGTAGTAAAATCAACTCTAGGATTAGCTCCAAGAAACCTGGGGAAAAAAGGGGCAGAAAGCAGAACGAGCTATTAATGGAATGTGGAAAGCTCATGATAGACTCAGGTATGATGAAAGATCTAACCAGTTACTCCATTACCAATTTGTAATTATGAAGTTTACAACTTGGAACATTAGAGGTCTAGGAAGCAAAAGAAAGCAGAGAATACTAAATAATAGAATGAAGCAGGTAGCTCCGGATATTATTTTTTTCCAAGAAATGAAATGCTCTGTTCAAAAGATAAGACAAATTCATAGTAAATGGCTCAGCAGATATGAGCTTATAGAGGTCAAAGCAGAAAATACAGCAGGGGGTATCCTTATCCTCTGGAATCCCCAAAAAAATAGGTATTATTGATGCAGAGGCATCAAGGAATTATTTATCAGTTGTTATTCAACATGTATGTGATAGGGACACTTATCTTGTAACGAATGTTTATGGCCCTCAAAGGTTAGATGACAAAATCAGGTTTATTGATTCCTTAGTGGACCTTCGAAATAGATTTGCAGGGCTACCGTGGGTTATAGGAGGAGATTTCAACATGATTAGATCTCTCTCGTAGAAGAAAGGGGGTACAAGAGCACTAAACAAAGATTCCTCAGCTTTCCAATGTTTTTCAGAAAACATGAGGCTGGTGGACATGGAGACAAACAATGGCCTTTGCATATGGAACAACAAAAGAGGAGGGGATTCCCAGGTAGCTTCCAAGCTATATAGATTCATGATCTCTAAAGAGCTCATGCTTCTAGACAAGGAAATAATAGCAGATATTCTTCCTTTTGGAGGCTCAAATCACTAGCCGATTCAAATGGAGATCAAGGGCATTGGCATCCCAAGAAACAAACCGTTCAGATTTGAAAATATATGGCTATCACACCCGAATTTCAACAACAACATTGAAAAATGGTGGGTTGAAGACCTGCAAATTCAGGGATCATCTATGTTCCTGCTACATAAAAGATTAAAGCACATCAAGCAGAAGCTAAAGGAATGGAACCAAAAGGAATTTGGCAATATTTTCACAAGTAAAAAAACTGTAGAAAACAAAATCCTAGAGCTCAATCAAGCTTTGATCAGGAATGACTTTGATAAAGACAAAAATGAGGAATGGCTTTGATAAAGACAATAATGATCAAACAGAGAAATATCAACAAGAATGGGAAATGCTATGCAAACAAGAAGAAATTTTTTGAAACAAAAAAATAGGGTTCTATGGCTGAAAGAAGGAGAACATAATACCAATTTTTTTCACAGATCTACCACTGCGAACAGAACTCACAACAGAATCTCTTCGATCAAGGATGAAAATGGCCAAAATTATCAATCCCATGAGGAGATGGATGCAGTGTTAGTAAAGCATTTTCGGGACATTACCAAGGAAAACTTTTCAGAAAGAGAACCTTTCATTAAGAACTTAATTGAACACATACCTAAACTGGTATCTAGAGAGGACAATGGTAATCTCAACTGACTTGTAACTGAAAAGGAGATCAGTGAGGTCCTCAAGGAAATGCAAAATGGCAAGGCACCAGGGCTGGATGGATTTAATGTGGATTTCTTCAAAGCCTGTTGGAATATCGTTAAAAGGGATATTGTGGAGATTGTGGAAGCCTCCAGGCGGAACAAGACCATTTTGAAATTTCTCAATACCTCCTTTATTGCCCTTATTCCAAAACAGGATAATGCTCAAACACCAGAGAAATATAGGCCCATTGCTTTATACAATGTTGTCTACAAGATAATTTCCAAAGTTGTGGCTGACAAACTGAAACCCCTGCTACCCATGCTCATCTCCTGGGAAAAAACATGGTATGTAGAAGGAAGAAAAATTCTGGACAACATAATTCAAGCTCACGAGGTGGTTCACTTGTTAACATGGAACAAGAGAGCAGGCATGATCATGCAACTGGACATAGCCAAAGCATATGACAAAGTGAATTGGATATACATCAAAAAATTGCTCATAGCGTTTGGTTTTGATCATAATTGGGTTAGATGGGTCATGGCCCTGGTGACTTCTTCCAGATTTTCAATTTTAGTGAATGGCTCTCCTTTTGAACTTTCTCTCCCTTCGAGGGGTCTTAGACAGGGAGATCCGCTATCTCCTTTTCTCTTCATCCTCATGATGGAAGGGCTGCAGCGATCCATCAAGCATGCAAGAGCAATAGGAAGAATTCAAGGACTCCAACTTTCGGAGAATGGGCAAGTTCTGACTCATCAACAGTTTGTAGATGATACCATGTTATAGGGAATTCCCACAGTTAAAGAAGCACTAGCTTACAAAAAAAAATTGAATGACTTCGCGAAGGCTACGGGTATGGAAGTAAACCTTACCAAATCAAAAGTCTTTTTCTTTAACACTCATATTGCCATCTAGAGAAATGTCTCTAGAATTTTATGCTTTCAAAGAAAATCCCTTCCCTCTAAGTATTTGGGAGTCCCTCTTACAACTAAACCTCGACACAAGAGTATATGGGATCCTTTAGCAACTAAAATGCAAGACAAGGTTAGGAAATGGACAAACAGATCTCTAAATTTAGCTAGTAGACTGGTTCTTACTAAAGTAGTTCTCCAAGCTATCCCAATCTTTATGCTATCAACCCTCCAAGCTCCAATAGGAGTCTTACAGCAATTTCAGAATATTCAACAAGATTTTCTTTGGGGCAAAAAGGAAACAAGGAAAAAATGGGCTTTAGTCTCATGGGAAAAGATATGCAAACCAAAGAACTGAGGAGGCCTAGGTTTGGACAATCTAGAGATTCTCAGCAACGCTCTAGGAGAAAAACTTTGGTGAATGTGGGTTAAGGATCCTAAAGCTCAATGGGAAAGCATCTGGAAGGAAAAATATGCCAATGCCTGGCCAGCGTCTGAAATCATACATATGACAGGAACAGTGAAAGGCTCCCCCATATGGAACAAGGCATGGGAGAATAGAGAAGTGGTACAAAAGAATAGTTTCTGGAAAATCAGAGAGGGAGATTTGGCACTTTTCTAGGAGGACAAATGGCAACAAGAACCTAATCTACTAAGGGAAGATTTTTTAGGCCTCAAGCAAGAGACTGACAATCAAGGATTAGTTAAGGTGAAATACTTTTGGGAGAATCCACATAAAGCAGGAAAGTGGAGAATTTGGAAAAAAATAGAGAGCAGAGAGGATAAGACCCTCAACAGTAAAGCTGAGTCCCTTAAGAGAATGCTGGATCAGAGCATAATTCTAGTAACGAAAGGGCAGGATCAACTGAGATGGGGTAACAAAAAAGAGGGCAACTTTAATATCAAGGAAGCTAAAGGTCTTCTCCTTGATCTGGAACCGCAAGCTCCAAATAAAACTTGGCAGAAGCTTTGGAGGCACAAAGGCTGGATGAAAATCAAACTCTTCATGTGGTTAGTTCACCACAGGAAAATTTTAACCTAGGACAACCTTAAAAAAAGGGGCATGCTGGGACCCTCCAGATGTTATCTCTGTGAGATCCAAGAGGAGACCATTGAGCATCTTCTCAACAGCTGTATTTTCATAGACAGGATATGGGATTTCTTTACCAACATCTTCAAACAGTATGATAGAGAAAAAGAAAGTATTGGTAACACTCTAAACAATTGGAGGAATAATTTTTCTGATAATGAAGTTCTCAATTCAGCTTGGGATCTCTTGTGACGTTTCATTATATGGAATGTGTGGAAAGAAGGGAACAAAAGAATATTCAAAGAGGTAGACTGCCTCTCTTAGCCTGGTGAAGCTGATTGTAAAACAAATTAAGAAGACAGTTGGTAC
>APFE030499101.1:0-16391 GCA_000404065.3 Pinus taeda | reverse complement strand
CACTATGAACCATCTGGTTTTCCTCCCAACCATATCCAAGGTGAACTCCTCCCCTTGGAACCCTTAAGCTGTAAAAGTTCACATATAATACCAAAATACAACAATAGAGAGATATACAAGGCAAACTAAGGAAGATAATCTTCACTTCCTCTCAATACCAGTCATGTTCATCTCCACTAGCTAGATCTACTTAGTAATTTAGTTTAATAATTTTATATTCATTTTGATAGAATTTGGCTACCCTCCAGGTCTCTCCCTCTCAAAATATTCTTCAAATATCTCCAACTATTGGTATCACAATCCACCTATTCTCACCCAAGTGAGAATACATGAGACACATATATAGGAGGAGTAACCAATTCTTTCCATAAAGGAGGATTAATATGCATGCCTTATTTAAGGAGAATGTAACATATGCATTAATGAGATCGTAAGAGGAATATTTTATGATGTTATTTTAATGAGTCTAAGAGGAATAGGTCATGTCTTTGATGAGTGCGTAAGAAATAGAGTAAATTATTATTAAGAGAGAGAGAGAGATAGCGTTCACATAGAGTTGTGGGAGGTCATCAAGAAGGGAGATGAGAAGTGATTGAGGTGATGAAGGTGAATTGTAATTCCCTTTTAATAATAATATAATAGCCTCATAAAAGATAATAATAATAATAATAATATTTATGATTAAGTTGATATTCAACTATAAGGATTGATTAATGATAAGAGAAGTGATTTTCCTTCACCTACACTTGATTACCAATTTATGTAAGGGGATTTACTATTTTTGGAAAGTCATGCTTGAGATGCTAGACATGATTTTATATTTTTTGAAATTCACTCCTAGGATATTGTTAGAAATGAGGTTTTATTAAGGAAATTCATCCTTGGTATGCCCATGAGTGGTATTTTTCTTTGTAGAATAGTTATTCTACACCCATATTGCATGCATCTTTGTGCCTTAGTATATTAAGCACTTTATGCCATGATCTACTCTAAGGATCCAAGATTCAACACCTTCATCTTTTAAATATTCAGGACTCTGCACCCTAATCCTTTTATTATATATATAGGACTTCATGTCTTTATATTTCATGGATTTAGGACTCTACACTCTAATTGTTATGGCTTCTCATCTACTTTTCTTTGAAACCCCATGCTTCACATTAATGTACTAATTGTGAGTTCATATCCATACGATGGTTTGTTGGTAAGGTATTTTTCCAAGACTTGTACACATACAATCTCATAGACCAAACAAATCAAATGAATTTCATAATTAACTTATTCACATTTTACCAAGAATTGTGCATGACTTCCACAATCATTTTGGTTTTAGAGAAATGACTATTGTAGTAATTTATAATTTGAGCATCCTTGTTGGTAGATGACTAGGTCCCATACCACATCCTACTTAATACAAGCTTAAGCATATATAATCATACAAATTATGTATCATCCATAAATAATAATTAACCATATGTTCCACATAACCATGATCATCCATGGATCTATGTGTCTTAATCCTGGATCACCATCCATGTCATACACCTATGTCAAAACTAGGATACTAAAAGAGAAAACATTGATAATATGCACTTAACCAAAACCAGTCTTAGAAACACAACCATAGATATTATCTAATCACACAACAAATAGGTGACCCAAACCAGGTCTATAGCATATAAGCATATACATAAGTCTAACATGCATACTCTTATATCATTGCATCAAAATCACCATCTCCAAGTGTCACAAAAATATTGTTGCCAAGGTGGGACTCTACATACACCCCCTCTTGGATTAAACTTGGCCTGAAGTTTTCTTACATTTGTTGGATATATACATATGAAAATTGTATATTTTATATATATCTTTTTAAAATCCAATCGAGTTGTCCATGAATATTAAAATTACCATTATTAATCAAGTACCATGTCTAGTTATGCAATACTAAATAGACTTTGACATACACCACAATACATACTTTATCAAAAAAATCATCTAATCAAGCATATTATATCTATATACTAGTATTCGTAAATGATAAAACATATAAAACATCTACTCATATAAATGAAAATGATCTCACATTAGACATGATTGTCTTTTATCTATCTAATGCACTAAGAATTCAATAATATTTCATGTGTCCTTCTCTTAGGTACCTATCGAAAAATTCAGCTTTCCAACTGGAAAACAACTTCCACATACAATTGCTAGTGAAACTATGCAACAAAACATGTCATATATATAACCCACTATTACAACCCACTTGACTCATGTCTTCTCAATCTAATTTCCCCCTTTTCATTCCATAAGGCACCCCTGCAATCAAAATCTTTAGGATCTACCAATAATTTTTACTAAATGTTTATTTTTTAGGAAAAATCCCAATTTGGGGTTCAAGTCACAATTTTTAGTTTTCTTAAACTAGCTAGCTAGGGTTTCATATAGTCCTCATTGACCCATTTTTGCATTGTAAACCATTCCTTTAGTTACCATAATATTCTTTATTATTGACTGCTCTTTCTTCATAATCAATTATGAATGAATATGTTAGAAGATATTGATTCCAAAAAAAATTTAATGATATTTTTTCTAAAGTGAGTTTTAGTCAAGAACAGATCTCATAACTATGCAAATACAATATCTATTTTATTGAATCTATATTTATAACTACAAGTGAACCAGTTTTTCCAACTACAAAATTTCTCATGATTTTTATTCAATAATTAATAAAGTCCTTTGGTTTAAGCTCTTATTCCTTACTATTAATACATACACAAAAACAAGCTACGGAAATAATGTTCTTCTCAAACTATAAAGAATACGATTTAGACTGTCACGAGACCATTTTTAGCCTAAATCTAAGTTTTGTTTTAACGAGAATTACCACCCTCTCAAAATATTACAACATTTTGAAGGACTTCTCATACAACTATACATCCAAGCACAAAATTCCTAAATCCAACCATCTCTTCCATTCCACATACAATACAATCATCTTCGGTTTATAAATCATGCAATAATTCCAATGCATCAAAATGTGATCTAATTCTCCTTCAATTCCTCCCTAAAAAAAATATCACAAGCACATATTCTTGTAAAACAATGAATCAAATAAGATTTTCGTTTATCACATGCCTTTTCTTGAAGTTAAAATAAAACAAAGTTCTCACCATAAAACATGTTTGTCTTCTAAACATGTTATTCTCTTAACAATTTACATGTTAATCAAATTTCAAGAAAGAAGTTCATCAAGTTCATAAACAATATGAATTTTGACCCGGTCGCCTAACTAACAATAGTTTAGCACAATTAATCAGTTCAATCCTCATAATTTCTCTAATTAATTTAGCTAAATTGAATTCAACCAATATGTAATTCATAAAATAATTAAAGAGACTATTATGACTTTCCTATACCTAGTTTGTCTTAAGCCAATAGAATATATATTTCATCAACTTACCACAATAATATTTTTCTAAATTTCGAGCATTTGAAAATAAATTTAATTCTACCTAAATCCAACACATACAAAATAATTACAATACTAGAGGATAGATACCTAGTTCACACTTGACTCCATATTTCAAATTAAGTTATTCTAAACATTCTAAACCACCTAATGGTGTTCACTATACTAGATTGCAAAATCAAAGTCATAAAACTTGTTTTTTGGAATCAAAGTGGGGTTTACATGGCCTTTGGGTATGGATAATCCTTTTTGTTGAGTTGAATCACATCAAAAATTCCAAGGGATATGTTTTTTTAAAACAACAAAAAAATGGATCCCTAATTTCTCATTTACCACTTTTATCAAACATTTAGTATGCAAATTGTACATGGAGAAATAAAACCCATTTTTTTGATAATATAGTGTTTCCATCAAATTTACAAACCTCCATATGAGTTCTTGAAACCTATAGTTAATTTAATATTGTACAACCTTCAATGCTACTTAACATAAATTGACAAACTTATTGTAGCCACTGTTACAATTTTACAAACTCATGGTAGCCTTGAATGCTTCAACCATTAATATCTTCGGTCAATTAGTTTGCAACATAATTGTACAGGAAAAAACTTACATAAAATGAACTAAAACTATTAAGTAATTACTTCAAACATTTAGTGTGCAACATTTTATACATATCTAAGTTACAGCTAACATCCCAATTTAGATTAAGAAAAAACCATGTAATGAACTGATAAAAGACACAATAAAATGGCATCAAACATAGAATATTGATGTAGATAATAGATGAGATCTGCTATGTATAGAATTTCATTATAAACTAAATCTGGAAACTTTGGAAACACATTCTTGTTTTAATTCCCTGCTTGTAAATTATCAAGTATAGGTATCATTCATTAAATGCTAGCCCATAAATAACCCTCCAAATATCACGTAAATATTCACAAGTAGAAATTTCCAATAAATTCAAATTTCTATAACGCATTAAACTAATAATAAACAAGAATTTCAAGAATACTTATAAAAATACCTAATAGTTTATAGATATATATATATACAACTCTAAAAATATGAGAGTATGTTCCAGATCCAATATCCTTACCAAATCATTGTGAACCATCTGATTTTCTTCCCAACCATATCCGGGAAGAACTTCAACCCCTGGAACCCCAAGTTGTAAAAGCTCACGAGCAGTACCAAAATACAACAGTAGAGAGATATACAATGCAAACTAAAGAAGATAATTTTCACTTCCTCTTAATATCACTCATGTTCAACTCCACTAGCTAGAGCTATTTAGTAATTGGATGCTCTCCAAGTTTCTCCCTCTCACAATATTCTTCAAATCTCTCTAACTCTTGGTATCACAGTGCACCTCTTTCTCCCCCAAGTGAGAATACATGAGACATATATATAGGAGGAGTAATAAATTATTTTCATAAAGAAGGATTAATATGCATTCCCTGAAGAAAAGTAACATATTCCATTTAGAGGAGTGTAACTCATGTTGGACATTGGATAAAACAATGCTCCCCATGTGTTTCGCGACATGGACTAACCGCCTCTTGTGGATCCTTATCTCTGGCGATGCAATCATTGACTAACACCTGCGGGTTTTGGTCTAACGAGAATCATGATTGCGAACAAGTGGTATCATAACATAGGTCATGAGTTCGATACACATCCGGATCGCATTGGGGGGGATATTTTTAGACATTAGATAAACCAACACCCCCAGTGTGTTTCACGACATGGACTAACCACCTCTCATGGATCCTTATCTCTAGCAATGTGATTGTTGACTAACACCTACATGTTTGGTCTAACGTCAATCGTGATTGCCAACAACTTAGGCTATTAAGGAGAGGTATACATGCCTTACTTAAGGAGAGTGTAACATATGCATTAAAGAGAGTATAAGAGGAATATTTTATGACATGATTTTAATGAGTGTAAGAGGAATTTTCCATGTCTTTGATGAGTGCGTAAGATAGAGTATAATATATCATTAAGAGAGAGAGAGAGAGAGAGAGAGAGAGAGAGTGTGTTACATAACTCTATGAGAGTCATCAAGGAGGGAGGTGTGAAGTGATTGAGGTGATGAAGGTGACTTGTGATTCCATTTGAATAATAATATCATCATCACATAAAAAATAATAATATTAATTGTTAGCATTCTGTAATTTCAAGGCTGAAGAAAAAATCACGAAGGAAACATCAAAACCACTTTCGATTTTAGGATCTAGCCCTTCTGAACTTAGAGAGGGGTTTCTCTATGAGATTTAGCTTTGTTTACTGGGAATTTCAGGCTAGTCATTGGACCCAGAGTTTGGTTTTTAAACTGGTTTGGTTGGAACAACAAGGGAAGGCCATTAGAAAATGGAGTCAAATTAAGTTAGATGTTGCATCAAAATTTCAAAGGAGTAATCACAGGGCAAGCTAGTTACATTTACTGGATCTTTAAATTGAATTATGAAATGAAGAAAAGAGGTGATTCAATAGTGTTAGAAAAGAATTTAAGAATCTCTCCATCATACTATAGAAAAAAACATACAGATTGTAAACACAATCCAAATAATGTGCTCAAAAACATATCTTATTTTTTACATATCATGTTTTACAATTAGATTTCAGATGATAAACATAGAGAGAATAACAATGGACACACAATTACACTAAGAAAAACATCACCAGTATATTACAACACAATTATCCTGTGAAGAGTCTTTTTATTAATGATCAGTCCATTTGAGCTCAAGGAGAAGCTTTACATTGGACAATAGATTTCTTCATACAAACCCCAACCCTTTCTTACTTCAAATGATGAAGTGTTTATACACATTCTAAACTAAAATATCTTGATAAAAATCTCAAGATCTTTTTACAAATAAACTAAACTATTTTACACAAATAGAAACGAAATGTATGACATTAAAAAATAATGTATCTACTTGGCACTATCATTATGGATTTTTGTTGACAAACAAGAGAAATTCAAATTTGATTGCAACTCTTAGTTGATGAGGTGGCTAACTATCTTTGAGGATTTTCCTCCCGAAATCCTGCAAAATAGGGTCCAATCATCCCTTTGTATATCTCAATCCAAGATAGCTTTGTAAAAGGTGAGAGAGGTTATTGTAGATAAATATGCTTTTGAGATAAAGCCCTCTCATTTTCCCAAAATGCAGCTCCAGTTGTTCCCAATATTCTATGCAAAAATATTTCGAAAACAGGACTTTGTACAGTCTGAAAAATAGGTTTTAAATATGTACATGTATCTCTCATTCTATAATATTTATGTAAAATATGAATTACTTTATTCTAGTTTTGCATCTTAGGAACAAAAACCTCCTTAAGTGTCTCAAGAGTCATCTCCAATTGGGCACAATATGTTCTGCAAAAGTATAACTAAATAGGAAAATATTAAAAGACATGTTTGCAAAACTTCATCTGTATATCCCAAACTGTAATAGTTGTTAGAAAACTGAGAGAGGTTTTTTAAATGAGGATGTTTGTAGAAAACACCTCTTTCTGTTTCTGAAAATTCATCCTCATTGGTTTGGAAACCATGTTTGAAGTCAATGCAATGTATAGGAAAAAGCATAGTTTCAATTGATCAAGAGACAGATGAATGACTTGGATGTGGGAGATGACATGGAAGTTGGGGAATGGAGGGGTAACATGACTAGTAGTGCGCATGAAAGATGGTGGGAAAGGAGAGTGGTAAGTAGTTTTTGGAGGGGGCTCAAAGTGGTAGGCAGTATCGTGGGGGGGTGGGGGCAAAACACAGAAGGGAAGACATGTAGCCATGGGACCTAGTGGGGAATGCAACCTTTTTGGACCTGCCCCCCCTAGCGGTAAAGCTAGGATAGAGAGGGGGGGACAAAAATGGATGAGGTCCATTGATCAACAGCGGGATGACATCCCGATGCCTTGAATGTCGCTGTACTTTAACCATAAGTGACAAAAGAGCTTTGTCTTCTTGCGCCTTTTGATTCTTGCTTTGAACTTAGGATAAAGGTTTAGAAATATAAAATATGTCCAAAACTTTATCCATTTGTGCCTTTCTAATTTTTACATTGTCACTAAAACTTTGGATAAAATGGCCTCTATGCATATTTTTTTATTTTCTCAAGGTTTTGGCATTTTTTGAAAATAATTTATAACATGGATTATTATCTACAACATCTGAAATATAATAATGATAAACTATAATCAAGCAATATTATAGAAATTATAGGACCCTAACATTAATAATATTAATAATATTGATGATTAAGTCGAGATTGAACTATTAGAATTGATTAATGACAAGTTAAGTGATTTTCCTTCAACTACACGTGATTACCATTTTATGCAAGGTGATTTACTATTGTTGGAAAGTCATGCTTGAGATGCTAGACATGACTTTCTATTTTTAGAAATTCACCCTAGGATTGTTAGAAATGAGGTTTTATTAAGGAAATTCATCCTTGGTCTTCCCATGAGTGGTATTTTTCTTTCGTAGATTCGTAGAATAGGTATTTTATACCCATATTGCATGCATCTTTGTGCCTTAGTAGATTACGGACTTGTTGTGGCCAACAACAATCCCCCTTTTTATTTAGTTTTAGTAATAAAGCTAAATAAATGGGGACCCTTATATAAAATAAAAAATAGCACTTATGTTTCCATTTGAATAAAACATGTTATCATAAGCTTAGGAGAACACCTGCAAAACCCAAAAAACTTAAGTTTTATGATAAGTTCCGAATAAAATCATTCTCTTAACAATAAAACATCGCATCACAAGGGATAATGGAGGACATCATATGAACAAGCTTTCAAAATTGTGAAAACATGATGTGAGATCACACGCCTTAAAGACTCATCACACATCGCAGATTTCATACGCCACAAGTATCACCTAAGGTAAAATATCCCGATCTGGCGATATGTGATAAGGCATCTCACAAATCCCATCTCACAGATGCATAAGGTAATAAATGATTGTTGAAAAAATGGATTAGTGATATTGTGAAGCAAATCGCAAAATCGCTTCATCGCAGATCTGCAGGGCACATCATTCAATAAAAATTTTCTCGTAATCTGATACCAAGTTATGGGTATTAATGTCAATTTAATGTTTAGTTGATGGTCATTTATGAGAAAAGATTTAGATCTGATCGAAAGGTTTTTTCACGTAGGGTGATATATTTGATATGAGTTCGGCATTAAGAGCTTTCCTGTCACCTTATATTTTACCATTATTCTTTCCTTGCTTGTAAATTTGCAGGAGCAGCAAGCAGATTAATATATGCAGCAGTGTGTAGAACATAATGGGAAAAAAGGGAAAAGCTCTGGTTGCAGAGGACAAAGAGATGACGCCCTTATACACAGACACCACCTGTAACAGAGATGCCGGCATAACTACTTGGGAAGGCATGTACAGTCTGCTCGAAGAAGAAAAGCCTAGAGTTATGGAGGTTAACACAATAGCAGACTCACGCAGGTCGTCTGAGGCATGAATTACTGAAGTTGCATGTTTGTTCTTGCACTGGATAGCAGCAAGACTTAAGATTCTTCCATACACAAACATGTTCAAGTGGGTCCTGGACAGTGTTGATATATCAGACAGACAATTCAAGTCTCGAGGTCAAGACCTCGTTGAGTCAATCACTCCACAAGATTTAAGGCTTATGTATCATCTACTGGAGCTGTAGGCAAGTTACAACAAACAATTCATGGAGAAGTTTGCCAAGGAAAACGAAGATTTGGCGAAATGCAACAAGAACTGGTCGGTAAGGGAAGAACCATTTAAAAAGAAAATGACAAAGTGTGCTGACCAAGGCCTGTCAAAAATGCACAGGAGGCAAAAATAACACTTCGGAAGCCTGAATCGGGAAAAGGAAGTAGTTTCTAATGCACGATTAACGCTTCACTGGGAAAAACCCCTTGAGAAGGAAGTCCATGAGTGCTCAGTCACATGTAAGCTGGAAAAAACACAGGAAAAAGTGCTATAAGCTAAAGGTGGGACCCACACTCCAAAACTAACGGTATTTATCGGGTGCACCCTTTGGTAGTAAGCCGATTTGGCTAAAACCTAGTGATTCCATTTAGTGCCTGACGTGTGGTAGTGGAAGAAGCAGTGACAGCAGCAAACAACATCATTGACTGTGTCAATGAAAACCTGCACTGAGCAAACCTCATATCAGAGACCACTACGGGATTTCTCCCAAAGGCACAGCAACTACAAACAAGCTGGAGACAAAAAGCTAAGGAAAAGGCAGAGTCCATCAAGAAGTTAAAATAGTTAAATGGGGATACTTACTGGTAGTACTTGGTTAAATCGCATAGTCACTGCATGACTCTCAAATGCCTTGTGAACACTACTGATAAGATAGTGCCAGCACTTTCTGATTCTGTTTTCGGAGGAGAACTAAAATTGGAGGTCTACCAACTGATGCTCCTCAAACCAATGCTGAATGCTTGCAACCATAGAGAACATATACATAGATAGTTAATTTCCAAATTCAGTTTTAGTTTTAGTTTTGATTTATTTATGCCTTAGATGAGGACGATCATTTAAATATCCTCCTATATTTTTGTAATAAACTATTTTTAGTATTTAGGTAGTAGTATTTTAGCCCCTCTCATGTATTTAGAGAGGGGTCCTGAAATTTGTCAAAAATGTTTCCTCAGAACATGCACTTCGGCACCCTCAGAGAAGGTTTTGATGAATGAATGGAATGAGATTTATTGATATATGTGTTTAATATCTACTATTGAAATGCACTTTTGTACTCTTACTAGATGTTGAATTAGGAAGAGATAAATCTATATTGCTGAAGCTCATGAGTATAACTTGTTATCAATGGTACTTTTATCTCTTAATCATTTCCACTTATTTGTCAAAGTAATATTTTATGCTCAGTTATTTATATATGAAAGCTTGAATGTTTGAGTTATTATTTGGCATTTTTGTATGGTAATGACTACTCTATTTATGCTCAATATATGAATGACTTATTATGCGATATGCTTCTCACAATTGTTTTGGCTAACCTTTTATATGAAACAATTCATTTTTATCGAATTATTTTCTTGTAGCGATTGAATGATCTTTATTACCAATCGTTGTTCGAAATTATTTTAGATCGTATAAGTAAAAAGTTGAACCCTGGGTTAGTTTTAGAATTAAATATTTATTTTCATTAGAATACAATTGCATGTTTTAAATTAGATTTAGATTAAAAGCATTTTACTTAGAAATCTTTAGAAAACGTAAATATCAATTCTTATCAATACACACAAATTGGGAAACTATTCCCATTATCCCCAGTCGGACCCACCATCCCAAACAGAAAAGGAGCTACTTTCAACATCTGGACCAGGTGGGTATCCCCCTTGTTGTAGACCCAATTTTCAGGGCTTCAACATATTTGGCACTAGAAGGAGGGCCCTGAACTGTGAATGGCTAATAAATCCAAATCTAAATACCATCCTGAGAGTAAATTTCCGTCAACATCTCCCCCGACTTCTCCATCGCATTCTGAATCTTTAAATCCTAAGTGAGAAGTTGAGGAAACAACAACCACTACCACAAACGAAAACATTTCAGACAAATATACTATCAAATGTCCTGAAGTTGAATCTTTGATTCATAAACTTCAAGGATTTTCCATATCACTGCAAAAGTCTAAAATATCTCAAGGTAGTCTGACTTCGTAATACAATCCTTCTCATCCTTTAACCAGATTGCAGAGTGAAACGTTTGGTATTGAACCAACTAAATTACCTCTACCAAAAAGGAAAAGAGCAAGGAAGTCACCTCAAGGGTCTCAAAGTGAGACTCTTTCATCATCGACATCCATTCCAACTTCCCCATTGCAAAGTCAACTATCCACCCCTCCATTCAAATTGTTGTCCATCAGAGTATTGGAACTTTAACATCCTCATCCCTTCCACAAGGAAATTCGTCCGTGCTTTCCTCTGTTAGTAGTTCAATGATGGCCCAAACCCCATGGAATAACCCAAGGGTAGTCTTAATTCTTGTGCCCTTGGGCTAATTACCGGCTACCCAAGTTTCATCCTGAAGTAGGCATACTAGTAGAAGAACACATAAACAACTTTATGTCATCAATAAATTTAAATGGTGTTACTAATGAATATTTTGTTGTTCAGCTTTTCCCTTACACTTTACAAGGAATATCCAGATCCTATCATTTTTCATTACCATCAGGATCCATCATTAGTTGGGACATTTTCCAAGAGCAATTCTTGACTAAATTCGGTGATGATAGATCTACAACAACATTGATCAATGATCTATCAAATCTAAAGGTTGAATCAAGAGAGCCTATCAAAGATTTTAACTCGCGTTTCAACAAGATTTTGATTAAAGTTCTAACCACTTCCAAGCCTAGCGAAGAAGTTAGAAGTGACTAGTACATATCTGCTTTACCATCAAACATAGCTATCTTTGTTGACAGGGTTGCTAAGGCAACATTAGTTGAAAACATGAAGGAAGCAATAGCGGTAGAAAAACGCATCTTAGCTTTAGAAAAGAAAAACGCTATTAATTAAAGAAAATCTAAGAAGGTTAGTTTTAGAGATGATCTTAAGAAAAATCAATCAAAAGACCCATTTGATTTAGAAGGGTTGCAGAAAGTCTTAAAAAGCATGTCTAATGAAATGGTTGACATTAAGAAACAAGTAGTAGAGACTTCTTCTAAAAAGCCCTACAAGCCTTATAGGAAAAATCCTTCAACTGATTCAAAGCCACCCAATGCTATAACAAATGTAGAATCAGAAGGAGAAGAAAAGGAAGTTTCTAATGAAGAACCTACTGATGAAGATGAAGTTGTAGAAGTACAGGGAATGTGGGACTTCATCCTTCCAGATGAAGAGGATCAAGAGGCATCACCAGTCAGTACTAGAAGTAGAAATCAACTCAATCCTCCACAACCTAGTCCTAAACAGAAGAGCATAAGCTCGACATCCAAAGATAAAGTCGCAGGTAAGAAATCATCACCAAAAGTGACTCAAACAAGCCCAGTCTAATCTGACTCACCAACTCCGTCTAAAACACTGATTGTTTCTGATGAGATGGAGTATAATATCATTGAAGACATGAAAAATACTAGGGCTAACATCACTTTTCATGAATTGAGCAAATTGAAACATCAACAAAATCTACTTTTGAAAGAGTTACATGCAATTCCCATAACACCTCTTCTCGTTGCTGTAATCTCGCAAGCTTCTTATGAGATGGGAAGACCTCCAACTCTCCCATTCCTTCTTACTTATGAATTTTTCAATAAAAACTTGCATAATTGTTTGGTAGATTCAAGAGCTTCATCTAATATCTTACCTAAAACAATATGTGCAAAGTTAAATGTCCAACCTCAAAAATATGCAATACGCATAGTTCAGCTGGACTGATCACAGGTTGAAGTAATCGGTGAACTAAATCAAGTTACCATAAGGTTGTCATCTAATCCAAATGTATGTCAAGTTATTAATATTCTAGTTGTAGACATTCACGAGTTTTATGGCTTAATTCTTAGTAGGGATTGGTCAGAAAAGCTTCATGGATACTTTGTGACTGAATGGTCACATATGTGGCTCCCTTACAATGGTAAACCAAATCAAATAAAGGTTGAGTGAGAAAGACACCAAAAATGCATAGTGACGGAATTGGAAGGAGAAAATGAGCCTGTAGCATACAACAACAGTATAATTGGCAACTATTCTGTTGACTCTTTCTTAGGAAATTTTAATGCTCATACTTCACCTTACTTGGAACATTTTGTTCTATCTCAAGTGGAAAAATTTTCTCAAACAAATATTTCTAAATGTGTTACTTTTATAGATAGTCCTGTAAATAAATCTTTATTTTGGAAATTATTTTTTGATGGTTCTAAATGTAATGATGGAGCAGGAGCAGGATGTGTATTAGTTAGTCCAGAGGGAAACAAAACTATGCTAACATGTAGACTCGAGTTTGATTGCATAAACAACATTGTAGAATACAAAGCTCTAGTCCAAGGACTGTACAAGGCAATCAGACTAGACATCAAATATTTACAAGTCTTCGGAGACTCTAAGATTTTTATTAAATAGGTAAGAAATACTATACATTGTCTCTCAGGTCATTTAAAGCATTATCAATCTTTAGTACAATATCTGACTGAACATTTTATAGAATTTAATATTTCACCTATTCCCAGACTCCAAAATGCTAGTGCTAACCTCTTGGCTAACGTAGCCTCCAAGCTTATTCCCTTAGAAGACTACAGCCCAGACAGATTCTCAATTGAATTGATCTTTACAAAGTGGAGAATTTTCAACTATGATCCTAATATTGTAAGTTTCTTGACATTAGAAGGATCTTACACTAATCAGATAATTGATGAGGACCAACATGACAAGCAGTTACAACAAGAAAGCACTAATAGTGCCATACCAAAATCTATAGTCAAGTTGGAAGACCTATATGATTTGAAAGACCGATTTAAGAGATCTACCAATTCAAAACTTTAGAGTTCAACTCCAAACTATGAATTAGTAAATCTAGGAATAGATACCAGGCTATAGAATATCAACTTAGGTCTTGGCCTAACGCCAAAAGAAAAATTAGCCTATGTTCATCTCCTGAGACAATACAAAAGTGTCTTTTCCTGGAACTATGATGACCTTAAGACTTACAACACTTCGAAAACCACATTCAGAACCAAATGGGGTACTTATGCATATCAAAAGATGTTGTTTGGTCTGATAAACGTTGGTACCACATTTCAAAGGGCCATGGACATCGCATTTAAGGGATTAGTAAACAAATCAATGGTGATTTACTTGGATGACATAATAGTATATTCTAAAAAATGCGGTACTCACCTTAGAGACTTAAAGCAGATCTTCCAACATTGCCAAAGGTATGGGATTTCACTTAATCCAAAAAAGTCCTTTTTTACATTAAGTGAAGGAAAACTTCTTGGATTTATAGTGTCAAAATCTGGAATCCATATTGATCCCGATAGAATTAAGGAGATTTCTGAAATATCCTTACCACATAATAAGAAAGCCATGCAATCCTTCCTTGGCCAGATTAATTTTGTCAAAATATTTGTTCCAAACTTCTCAAGGATTGTGTTAAAATATTTGTTCCAGACTTCTCAAGGATTATGATAAAGAAGAATTCACTCTTCAAATGGTGCCAAGAAGAAAATGAATCATTCAGTATAATCAAGCAAGCAATTATTAATTCCCCATCCTCAGCGACTCCAAAGTTTTCCAATCCTTTTATTTTGTATACATTTGCCTTTGGTAAGTCATATGCTGCGATACTCACTCAAGCCAATCAAGACAAGGCAGAAGCTCCAATTGCATTTTTTAGTTCAAATCTGAAAGGGCTAAATTAAATTATTCTGACATTGAGAAACAGGGTTATGCTATTTCCAAAGCGATCAAATATTTTAGATCCTTTCTTCTTAAAACCCATACAAAGATCATAGTGTCATTTCCAGTAGTAAGGAATCTCTTAGTACAGAAAGATGTGGGTGAAAAGACAACAAATTGAGTCATTGCCTTACAAGAATACGATGCTAAGATCAAGACAACAAATATTGTAAAAGGTCAAGGATTTTGCAAGATGTTGGATGGAGCATCGCTTATTTCTGAAATTTCATCTCCAAATCAAGAGGTACAAATGTATGAGGTAAGCCTATACGATATTGAATCAAGATACGATGATATCATATTTTCTCTAAAGAATGGATATGCTCCTTCAAATCTAGATTATACAAAGAAAAGAACTTTAAGATTGAAGGCTAAGCAGTATCAACTCGTAAACGATGTACTTTTTAGGATGAATTATGATTCTGTTCTCCTTCGATGTCTTGAGAAATCTAAAGCTAAAAAGGTGTTGCAGGAACTCCATGATGGAACAACAGGTGGACATTATGCAGGAGATGCTACAGCATATAAAATTTTGTGTGCAGGATACTATTGGTCTACACTATTTAAAGATGTTCATAGCTATGTAAGGAAATGTCAAATTTGTCAAATTGTTGCTGGGAGACAAAAGAAACCATCATTGCCTTTGCAACCAGTCAAGATCGATCAACCTTTTGATCAATGGGGATTGGATATAATAGGTGAGATCATTCCTCACTCTTCTAAATAACATAGGCATATCCTTATAGCTACAAATTATTTTACTAAATGAGTAGAAGTAGTTCCTTTCAAGATAGCTAATGATGAACACATCATTGATTTCATAGATCAATTCATAATCACCAGCTTTGGTTTACCTTCTGCTTTAATGTTTGATAATGCATCATATTTTTCTGGCAATGCTATGCCTAAATTTGCACTTAAAGGAGGTTTTAAGCTTAAATATTCTGCCAATTATTACCCACAAGGGAACGGGTTGGCTGAATCAATGAATAAAAACTTAATCAGAATCATTAAGCGAACCATTGATTAGAATCATAAAAATTGGCACAAACCTTTGATGTATGCTCTGTGGGTAGACCGAATAATGTAGAAAGATTCCATTGGCACTTCGCCCTTTAATTTATTTTATGGGAAAGAAGAAGTTCTCCCAACTCATCTAGCAATTCCTTCTTTGGCCTTATGTCATGCTGAAAGAGTTAATCTTGCGGACAAAACCAACCTCCCTAGAAGCCTAAGACTTTCTAGTGACAAACAAGACAATTAAGAGCAATCCTTCTCTAAACATGCATTATCATACGAGAAACCAAGTGTTTTTCGATCCTACCTGAAGTCCAACGCTGTTGTAGTAGTCTAGCCTCGTCGATCCAGATGAGCTCCTCCTTCACTTCGAAACCTGCATGCACTAACAATCAAACGATTACATAACACCTGAATATCTCATAAAACAAAACATATTCAACATATAAACCAAGGAGTA
>APFE030499089.1:25662-37958 GCA_000404065.3 Pinus taeda | reverse complement strand
CAATATGATATCTAAATGTAAATTGCATAAAAGAACTAATCACACTACTTAAACTCCTCTAGTCCTTTACCATTCAGTTCAATCTACTTTATGGAAAGCAACCATGAGTAAGCAATATGACAACTAAATCACACTACAGTTAGTAATATTCTGATTCTTTGTTGATATAGTCATTTGACCACAGAAAGAAATCATAAATTGATGAGCAGTATGATATCTAACTAGCAGAAAAATAAATAAGCAAATCACAACTTGAAAAGGACAGTGCTGATGAATGTAAATTGTAGAAAATAAAGGTTAGCAGGAAGGACAAGATGATCACATATGCCAAAAGTTATTAAAGAAAATGAAATATTTCCCGGGCTGCCTAAGAGAACCTGCAAAAAGCACTGATCAGTTTACAAAGGTAAAGATATGAACAACAGAAACATAAAGCAACATATTATGTACAAGCTAACAATAAAACAAAAGCATAATGAAACTAAACAAATACTTTACAGGGCTTCAGCGTGCAGGGGCCCTCTGCCACTTCAGCCAATCAAATAATCACAAGACTATCTTCAGAAAGGTCTACTCATGTATTCAAATCAACAACATATAAAACTGTGGGGTGACAAAATAACCAGCAGCGTGCGGAAATTATATAGCAGTTCAGAAATTCTATGCATCCAAAATTCTCTTTACAGCGTTTGACAATGCGTTATTTATAATGTAAAATTTCTACAGTTAACTAATCAACTACTTATGCTATTAACTGCGTGCCATAGACACGTAGATCTCTTGAGCCGAGATCTAGTGTAACTGTCGTTATGCTTCTTAAATCCTGGAGTGGTTGGCTGTTAGATTCGTTGTTCAAGAACGATCCTCAGGTGCGCTGGAGCCTCCGTGAGCTGGGAACTAGGCCACGTATCATTCACGTGCCCAAAACAGTGACGTGCCACCGCTGGACTCTTTGGTTGGCCACGTTTTTGACTTTGGTTGACCGCGGCCTCTAATGGGTGATTTGGCCGGTTCGAAGGGACACAATCCATGTACATGCCATATGGAGCTTGCCCATATAGCCCGTTCCTTCAGAAGACACCTGGAGCACAGCCTTTAACAAAATGGCTGTGGAATCCTGTGCTGGCTGCGGAAACCTGTGCTAGCTGTGGAAATTGACAAGTTTCCGCAGCTGCATGAACAAAAGACTAAACAAAACAACAGACATCAGTATAGTTAGAAAACCATATAAACAGTCCTTTTTAAACTATAATGCAATGATTCAACCACTGGATGAGTGAAGTGAGTGGAGTATGAGGGTTAAGAGGGTGTGTAGGAAGGTGCAAGGTTGAGGCTCAACAACATGGGAATTCCCGCCTCAACTAGATCATGAAAAATATTATGAAGATAATTTATTGTATTGTATCTTTTACAGGTCACCTCCCAGCTTGAAAAAACTTTGGATCCTCATGATAAAGCATTTCACTCGACATCAAAATATTAACAACCTCATGCTTTAGGGGGAAACTGTTATAGACATTTTTGGGCACTGAAACCCCAGTCATAAATGTCCATAAACTAAGGGCTCCTAAGTCCCTAAAAGTGTTGCTTCACTACCTAAAGGAACAAGGTTAGCTGATTACATAATCTCCCAAAAGGTATCCACTAAAAATTGCTCAGAAATGGTCAAAACTGGACCATACTGAATACCCAGTGCAGAGGGTGTGATGCATATCACCTTCCCAGTGTAAAGGGTGTGATGCATACTGGATGGCCCCTCGTGGGTGTGCTAGGGTGAGAATGGAACAAATGCATAGATAGTTTGCGAGTGGAAGATCATAGATCTTCCATAAGCTTCCCCTCTGAACTGCCTCTTCTATTCGACCAGGGATAGTAAGGAGTCATCGTCTCAAGGAATCAAGAACTATCAGAGAAGAGGGAACCACTAATCAAAACCCCAGAGATGAATCACCCTCACAATTATCTATATATGGATCCTATCACAGAGATTAGAGGCTGAATCTCTGTTATCTTGCCGAGAGAAGTGTTGTTGGTTTTCTGGTGAAACTTCCATAGTGTTGGGTATTAAGCTTTACTTAGGGTTTGAGAAGGGCTTCTTGCTGGAGGATGATGCTGGGTCAGAACTATTGGTTGTAATCCTCTTGCTATTCTTGATATTAATAAAGCTATTCAATTTTTCCTCCATATTCTTGTATGTTTGATTGTATATGCATTTGTGTGGTTATACATATCTGGTCCTGTGTTATTTATGAATATCGATCTCTGTTCTTCGATAGTATTATGCTGCTTTGATTCCACAAGTGCTCTTTGAAGCTGCGCAGATGAAGAAGAAGCGGCAAAGATCTATCAGGAAGGGGAGGAATTAAGTAAGGAACCAAGCGCAAGACTAAGGTTGGTGTCCTTTGTTCCACTCTTATCTATTTTTCGTAAAGGAAATCGAAAGTAGTCTTTACTTGTTTGTTTCTAAGATAGCTACCAGTCTTAGTGGGAATAGCAGCTCCGAGTGGACACTATTCCCGGTAACAATGATAATTTCACTAGTCGACTACATATGACTGTTATGTGAATCTACCAATAGAAGAGAAGAACAACAATATTTGGATTAGCAGATGGGTGAATACTGCATGTGTTCCAGGTGTATTTTTATTTTGCGAAAATTGTTCATTGTGCTCAGCCAATTTTGATTCAAGAACAAGAAAAATTATGCTACAAACAAAAAAGATTCCTATGAATCCAAAGGCATTTAGATGGATATTCAAGCTACTGATACCTAATATGAGCTTAATATTGTCGGAATAAAATAATTTCATGAAGTTAGAGGCAGGGGAGACTAACATTATTGGTAAATTCATTTTGCCAAATTATCAGGTTCCTTCCAATCTTTCTGTTATAGATATTTCTTTTCTTAAATGACTGTTTAGGGACTTTTGTTGGCTTTTTGCCCACATGTTGGGCTGAGAAACTACAACAAATGTTCCAAAATGAATTCTCTATATGCTTGATCACACATAGAGAAAAGATTGTATATTCGACTAGGTTGATATCATTTCTAGTGACTTAGCTTTTCAATTAGTGAATTTGTCCAGAACCAATAAATTACTGATGATGGTGTATTTGATACCAACTTTTGTTTCTAGCCATGTCTTTTGCGGCTTGCCATATAATCCTAAATTCAATGTGAATCAAGAACCAATGCAGTTATGGTATCCTATACTATGGAAGCATAATGTTTCTTTAAAAGTTTGTCTAATTCAATATGTATTTGTAAAGCAAGTAAAATGCATGATAAATGGGCAAGAGCCTCAACAAATATCTACACAAGCCCAAGTTTTCCTATGGGGAAAAGGTATGCATGTAGAAATAGAAAGTAATACCCTAATTCAAATTTATGGATTTGAAGGTAAGCCATTGCTACTCCTAAAATTTGTTATAAACAAGTATTTATTTGCTGAAGTATGCAGGAAATTTCGTGATTGGTTGGTTATATTTGAAAATAAAAAGATTTTTTTTTTTTTTTTTTTTTTTTTTTTTTTTTTTTTTTTTTTTTTTTTTTTTCGTTTATTGTTGGGGAAGTCAGAATAAATAATGCAACTCATGTTGCATAGCTCACAAAGACTTTATATTATTTTTAACTTAAGTGAAGCTGAAGCTATGAAAGCCTCTTATAAGGAGGGTCTATTTAGCATGCACTTGGAAACTATAGGTTATCTAAACTTATTTCCACAAGTTAGAGAGCATAGTGAGGAAAATCAAAATGCATCAACACAAAATCAATGGATAATAATAGATATAGAAGAAATTGCTGAAGAATCAAGCATTGGTACTTTTGCAAAGAAATACGTACATCAACAATCGATATTGGTGCGAGATCACCTTGTAAAAAAAAAGAGAAAATATGCTATGAGTATCAAACTGGTTCATAATGGGCTATCAGATAGTTGAAATGACAAAAAACCTCTTTGGAGATTCACTCCAGAAAGAGCGTATATGATTGAATCAACCAAATCCATAAGTATTGTAAAAATAGGAAGCATTGAAGGAGCTATAGACATGGAAGTTGATAGCACTGTGCCACTTGATTGGGTTAGTTATTGTTTAGAACAAAATAAAAAACAATGTAACAAATTGTTGAAGAAATTTCTACTTTTGATGACCGTCCTGTCACATTGAAAAATGAAAAGTATAACAAGGGAAGTAAAAAATTGAAGATTGAAAAAGTAAAGGTTCATAACAAAAAGGTTATTGATCAAGCATAAATGCATGTTGATCTGTCTAGGGATGGAACCACATGGCTTATGAAATTACATTAAGTTACTAGTGATGTACTTGCACAACCTGTTAGCCAATATGAAGCCAAAAACCTGAAACTGAAAACAAGAATAAAAGATCTAGAAGATGCACTAAATCTAGGTCCTTTTTTGATGACTCCATTGGAAATAAAAACACCCCTGTTGGAAATTTCTACCTTTGGAACATCACATAGATTTGATAAACCCATCAATCTCCTTAATGTAGTGAAAACATAAATTATCAGTAATATATGCGAAATATTTCGAATTATTGAACATGCATGGCAAACAACTTTCAATTTGCAACATTTAGTAAAAAGAGAAAAGTCATTTGTAGAGTGAATTAAACGTGATCTTAAAGAAGCCATGAATTTCATTAACAATGAATTACATGCTTTTAGCTATAAGCTTGATTTACTTTCTAATTTAATGAAAAAAAGGCACGAATTGTTGAATACTAATAAGATGAATTAAATCAAAGTTGCACGGTGTCAGAGAATTAGAAGACTGGAGAACATTATTTCTTAATGTGAAAACACATAGAATCGAAGGTTGATGCCTATGTCAAGGCCATACAAATTGTGCAGGGTATAAATGGTCCACGCATCACATGTGACTCTGGATTAATTTTGAGAGACACACTAATGAATGAATTAGATAAGCTAAAATAACCAAAGGCAATAGAATTTGATAATATAGCTAATTTTAGTACAATGGAATTTAACAAATGGCATATTACTTTTGTTAATGTTAACAAATAAAACTATTCTTTAGCTACGTAGTTCTAAGAAGAAGGTATGGAAATTGAGAAGGATATATTCATTCAATGTGTCAAACAGGAAATTACAGTCACTCACATGAAATATTACATCCAGGCCAAGCTAACAGAATTCTTTCAACAAATCAAAAATACAAAAAATAGTTGACAATTAAACAATTAAGATTTACGCTTTTACATATTTTGAGTGTTATTAAATCTTGGAACATTCATTTTCTTGTTTACTAATAATTAATTATTCAGGTTTGTTAGATATGTTGTCATGAACTAAGCCAATTTTTAGGTGCAATTTCTTACTTTTTTTTGTAGGTACCTTTTTCATATTGCAGTTCACGGGAGCCCAATCCAAATCTCCATTCAGAAAAATGGATTTAATTTTGTTATTAAGTATAATTATTTTGATAAGTGCTTTAGGAATCCGATATTATTCTCTACACCAAAAACTTTCAAAGTGGTTTAATATCCAAAATGTAAGTATAGTTACATAACACCTTCCATTTGCACATGCCTTCCCTTTTCCAGATAGGTTTCTTTCAGAGTTTAATTATCATTTATTACATGCATTTAATTTATTATAGAACAGCTATTACTATTTTGGGAAATGCAATTGCAGAAAGTTAAAGAGACAAAATGTGAGATGGCCATAGTTTATAAGCTAGTGAGATGTGATATAAAAAAATCTCATTATGGATATATGAAACTTCTGAAATAAAAAATATTAAGCATGGTGAATCAAGATTTGCAAAGACTGTATTCGATTCTGGTTGCACTTTTGATTACTTTGTTCTGATTGTGAGTCTATTTACCAATTTTGTAAAGGTTATTAGGAAATGTTTTGCATGAGATCTTGTATAGGTTTGAATTTTGTTGCATTGACCAAAAACATTAATTGAACACAATTTTTGGAGAATCTTCTTTGAGCTTTTATACTATATCCAATGTTCTGTAATTGAATTCTCTATCCTTTTCCAAAAACATTGATTGAAGACAACTTTTGGAGCATATGCTTCACACTTTTCTATTATATATAATGTTCATTGTAATTGATGATGGAAAAAATGAACATTCAATAATAGTTTGGATCTGATATATCTGCTCCATTAGTAGTATTTGTTTTAATCATAGCTATGATGATTGGCATTTGAAGCTGGATACAATTATTGTTATTGCAATTGTATTAGTTAGTGTTCAAGACTTTTTAACCAAAAAGATTGATTACTCTGTCCCAATTGTAAGTTTGTTCACCAATTTTAAGGACAATTCTTAGATGATGTTCTACATAAGTTTTTGACAATATATTTTGAGCTTTTATATTATATATAATGTTCTTTTATTGATTACAATGAAAATGAATGTTCAATAACAATTTTGGTTATTAGAAATCTATTTCATCTTTGGTGTTTAAATTTTAATTGTAGCTATGATAATTGGTATTTGAATATGGATACAATTCTTGTTACTATAATTGTTTTCGTTACTATTAAAGACTTTTCATGAAAAAACAATGATCACTCTGTTCAATTTTGAATTTGTTTACCAATTTCGTGAAGTGCTTTGAAATTGTGATTTTGTAAAAGTTTTTGAGGATATGCTTTGTGCTATTACCTGTATACATTATTTTCTTTCACATAGAATTTAGCTTGTGACGTGACTTGTTTTGACATAGTAATTGGCTGGGCACATTCTTATCCATCTCAACTTTTTCCTTTTGCTACACATACTCAGTTTCTCATGTTCTTACACATTTATGTCCCCATAGACTTCTTCAGTACACTTTTTTTTGCAAAAAAAATGTTACGAATATGCATAAGTTTTGCATTTCCGTACACATTATGCCCTTCGCAGATTTGTCATGCACATTCTAATCCCATTCAATACTTTTACACAACTTGATAATGGTTAACCAGACTTACATTCTTTTCCTTTTGCTAATGCAATATGTGTAGTTGACATATCTATTTTATCTCTGCACACATCTTTGTTTGACAACCTATAATTCATATATGCCTTATCTTTGCACATGTCTTATTTAACAAATTGATCATTTCACAAATGACAACATTAATATTTTTTTCTTGTAACCAGTAATAGACTCTAGTAGGGTAGGTCAATAATCAAAGACATTTGTGTATAGTATCTACTCAAATTGCAATTTTTTTTATCGTGCATACCTCCTTTTGCAAAAATCCCTTACTTTTACCAATGTTAGTGCTAGTAAGCTTTTCTCAAGCATAATCACTTGCAACATAGGTCAATAGATATTATTAAGTGATAAAGACTATCATTGTTAATTTTGTTTATATGTAAATGGAAATGGAAATTTAAATACAATTATTGATAAACATTTTTGATTCCATACACTTGTTGCATTAGTGTATATGCCATATTTCTTTTTCAATGTTTCTATATGAGCAGTTAGAATACTATATAGAGAAGCTAACCTCCAATTACCTTATGCACAAATGGATTTGAAAATGATTCTAATCTATGCGAATTTGCAGGGGAAGCCATAATTAGATTTTTAATACTGGATGTTGAATTGTCTATAGTGCACTCAATTTTCGACACTATAGGTTCTCTTATTAGTCAATAAAAAATCCAATGAAAACATATAATGTAGAGAAATTTTTATTATTTTGATTATCGAAATCTTGTAGTTATATATTTTAATCTTTTAAAATTGGGAAATGTTATATATTTAAATCCTTTGCTTTTAATTGTGTTAATTTTGTTATATGGAGTGACGAAATGTGGAGGAAGCATTCATCGTGCTTGTTCCATACTCCACACAATGAAATATTCTTCCTCACCTCTGAATTATGCATAATGAAAACGTAACACTAATTATTGCTATATACATCGAAATCCAATGTAAGCTAAAGTACTATGTTATAGAATAGCACTGTAAAATTATGATTCAATGGAAATTCGTACACACAAAATAAATTATTGCTTTAATGTGAAATGTCAAGTGCTTTTAGTGTGCGAAATAATGAATGTGCCGAAAATGATTATGTGTGAGAGAAACTTCATGTTGTTCTTTCACATCTCCACACACATTTCCCCACCACATCTCATTGTTCATTTTGTTTTTATGTAAGTGACACTGGAAATATAAATGCAATTATCAATAGACATTTTCAATTCCTTATGCTTGTTGCATTGGTATGGACGCCATTTTTCTTTTTCCATGTTTCTATATATGAGTAGTTAACATAGTATATAGAGAAGCTAACCTCCAATTACCTTTGCACAAGTGGGTTTGAAAGTGATTCTAATCTATGCAAATATGTGGGGAAATCCATAATTATTTTTTTAATAATGGTTTCTAACCATCTACAACGATTCAATATCCATCATTGCAGGTTCTTGTAGAGTCCAAAAATTGTCTTACCATGACACCCCTTTTTGCCTATGTTTCCTCTCTTTTCCTACATTTGGCACCTAAATAATGCCACATCCACCAGGTTTTGATAAAATTAAGTATATGAATCATTTATTTAATATGAAAATGTCAAAAGGTGGATCTGTTGCTGATCATTTAAATGAATTTAATATAGTTACTAGTCAGTTAAGTTCTGTAGGGGTAACTTTTGATGACGAAGTTAGGGATCTGTTATTTCTGTGCTCATTGCCAGAAAGTTGGAATGATTTAGTTATGGCCATTAGTAAGTCTGTCTCTGGATCTAGTACTTTAAATTTTGATGATGTTTTCGGTGCAATCCTTAATGAGGTAATGCGATAGAAAAGCTCTGGTGAGACATCAGGTAATGCTTTGACTGCAGGGACTAGGGGAAGAAAAATGGAAAGAGGAAAGAGCCCTGGATATTGCAGTAAGTCAAGAAAAGGTAGATCTAAGTCCATATCGAGGATAGTGTGCTGGAAATGTGGGAAGAAAGGACACCTGAAGAAATACTGTGAGTCTCAGAAAGGAAAATAAGGAGACGCGCAACAAGAAAATAATCATGAAGTGAATGTAACAAGCGATGTCTTGCAAGATGCTTTGATTCTTTCTTTAGAAAATATTATTGATGCCTGGGTGGTACATTCAGGGGCCTCATTCCATGCCACAGATAATAGGAAACATTTTCATGATTATGTTCAAGGAGATTTTGGATAGGTTCGATTGGGTGATGATAAACCTTGTAAAATCATTGGAATGGGTACAGTTTTCATAAAACAACAGAATGGAAATCAATGGCTATTGAAGGAGGTAAGGCATGTTCCATATCTGAAGAAAAATCTTATTTCAACAGGGTAGTTGGGATGGGAAGGTTGTGTGACTACTTTTATGGATAAAACCTAGAAAGTCACTAAAGGATCCCTGGTAATAGCAAAAGGAGAAAAGGTTGGTACATTGTATTTATGCAATGTATTTCTAATTTTGTTAATGCTTTAACCTCTACAGGAGAAGATACGACATTGTGGCATCATAGGCTTGGGCACATAAGTGATAAGGGGATGCAGATTCTTCACTCAAGAAATTTGTTTTCAGGTTTGAAGCATATTGATTTAAAATTTTGTGAGACTTGTGTTTATGGAAAAGAGAAGAGAGTCAGATTCCTTAGAGTTGGGAAAGAAAACAAGAGCAAAAAATTAGAGCTTGTGCATATAGATGTATGGGGGCCTCCTCAGGTATCATCTCTTGGTGGCTCTTGTTATTATGTTACTTTTATTGATGATGCAACAAAAAAAAACCTGGATTTATTATATTCGAAATAAATCTGATGTATTTGATACTTTCAAGAAATGGAAAGCTTTGGTTGAAAATGAGACAGGAAAAAGGTTGAATTGTCTCAGATCAGACAATGGAGGTGAATATTGTAGCAAAGACTTTGATAGGTACTATTCAAAGAATGGAATTCACAGAGAGAAGACAGTTCCAGGAACACCACAAGAAAATGGTGTGTCAGAAAAGATGAACAGGACAATCATGGAGCGTGCAAGGTGCATGAGACTGCATGCGGGATTGCCTTTACAATTTTGGGAAATGCTATAGATAATGTTGTTTATCTAATAAACAGAGGGCCTTCAAGTTCTTTGGATGGTGGTATTCAAGAGGAAGCATGGACAGGTAAAAAGGGAAACTACTATTTTTTAAAGGCTTTTGGTTATGAAGCCTTTGTCCACATTAATAAAGAAAATAGAACAAGTCTTAAGGCAAAATCAAAGAAATGTACCCTTATTGGATATGGTGTTAATGATTTTAGTTATCACTTTTATGATTATGAAAAACACAAAATAATTAGGAGTAGAGATGTCATATTCAATGAAAAGGTTTTGTATAAAGATCAGTTGCAGGAAAAGAAATAGGAAAAAAAAAACAGAGAATACACAGTGATTGACGAGATCACAGAAAAAGTGATGGAACCTAAAAATCAAAATGATCAACATCCAAAACAACAACCACAATAGCAAAAAGCACCTCAAACACCTGAAAGTGGCGTTAAAAGATCTACCAGGATAAGTATACCCCCTGAATGATACTCTCCTTCATTATATTATGTATCGTTGACTGATTCTAGTTAACCAGAATGTTATGAAGAAGCAGTACATGTAGAACTAGGAAGAAGTGGGAGCAAGCCATGAAAGAAGAGATGGAATCCTTAGCACATAACCAGAGTTGGGACTTAGTCAGGTTGCCTGTGGGTAAAACAACATTGCAGAATAAATGGGTCTATAGGTTGAAGGAAGAAGATGGAGGTAGAAAAAGGTATAAAGCTAGACCTGTGGTGAAAGAGTTTGCACAAAAAAAGGGTATAGACTTAGATGAGATATTTTACTTTATTGTTCAAATGACTTCAATCATAACTATTTTAATTCTAGTAGCAGCTGAAGATTTGTATCCTGAGCAGTTAGATGTAAAGATAGCCTTTTTCCATGGGGATTTGGAGGAAGAGATATATATGCAACAGCCACAAGGATATGAAGTAAAAAGGAAGGAGAAACTAATGTGCAGGTTGAAGAAGAGATTGTATGGCATAAAATAGGCTCCAAGGCAGTGGTATCTAAAATTTGATAGGTTTATGTCTGATCAAGGTTATACTAGATGTCACTTTGGTCATTGTGTTTATCTCAAAAGGAAAAATGATGGCAGCTATATTATATTGTTATTGTATGTAGATGACATGCTTGTTGTAGGTTCTCACATGCAGGAAATAAATGTGCTAAAAATAAAATTGGTCAACTAATTTGCAATGAAGGATTTGGGTGTTGAAAAACAAATCCTTGGCATAAGAATAACTAGAGACAGGAAGAATCGCAAATTAACATTGTCTCAAAGTGAGTACATAGAAAAGGTGTTGAAAATGTTTAATATGCAAAACGAAAAACCAGTTAGTATATCTTTGGCTAGCCATTTCAAATTAAGTAAGGAGGAGTGTCCCAAGACTCAGGAAGAAATGGATCATATGTCTAAAGTTCCATATACATCAGTAGTTGGAAGCTTAATGTATGCAATGGTCTGCACAAGGCCTGATATTGCACAAGCAGTGGGAGTTGTAAGCAGGTACATGAACAATATAGGAAAATAACATTGGATGGAGGTGAAGTGGATTCTCAGGTATTTGAGAGATACCACAAATCAAACATTATGCTTTGGTGGTTCAAACATTGCTCTAAAGGGATATGTTGATGCAGATATGGTAGGTGAGAGATAACAGGAGGAGCACAACAGGGTATGTGTGTACTATAGGTGGAACAACTGCCAGTTGGGTCTCAAAACTTCAAAGTGTTGTTGCACTCTCAACAACAAAAGCAGAGTATGTTGATGCTACAAAGGCTAGTAAATAAATGATTTGGTTACAAAGGTTTCTGGATGAATTAGGTAAGAAGCAGGAGTTGGACAGGTTATACAGTGACAGCCAGAGTGCCATGCATCTTGCAAAGAACTCTACATTTCATTCCAAGACTAAACATATACAACTCAAATACCATTTTATATAGTCAGTGTTGGAAGATGGACAGTTGAAGCTGGAAAAGATACACACTAGCCAAAATCCTGCAAATATGTTAATAAAAGTTATAACCAGGGAGAAACTGAGAATCTGTTCAATTTCAATTGGTCTTCAAGTATGATGAATAATATGAGAAACATCCAGGTTCAAATTAGAGTTAGTGTCCAAAAAATGAAGCAACGGTGGAGTTTCTATAATCAGTCTCCAAGTGGGAGATTGTTGGGTGTGGAGCCTGATATTCACTACTGGGGGGGGGGGGCCCGGGGGGGGGGG
>APFE030499064.1:0-27070 GCA_000404065.3 Pinus taeda | reverse complement strand
TATCTTTTACATTATATTTATATTATTTATATATTTTATTCGTTACAGAAGCCCTCTCTAATCTGATAGAAAAGGAGACAATCTTGGAGATCAGCCTTGGAGACGATGCTACCTATCCTATGAAGGGAGTAGGGAATGCTACCCTTCAATTGAATCAAGGTAACACTATTCATTTGCAAGAAATACTATATGTACCAAATCTCAAGAAGTACATGGTGTCCATTTTAGCCATGGAGGACAAATGATTCAAGGTGGCATTCATCGATGGAAAGGTACATGTTTGGAAAATAAATGTTAAAGATGCTTTTACTCTTGGGTTCAGGGTTGACACTTTGTATCAAGTTGGAGGAAGTCCATTGGGAGCCATGTCTTGTGACACATCTCTATAATCTGAACTATGGCACTAGAGGTTTGTCCATCTTCATTATAAGGCCCTACCCGATGTGAGACAGATGGTGACATGTATGACTGAGTTCAAAGTAGAGCTTGAAGGTGTATGTTCGAGATGTGCCGAAGGCAAAATTACAAGGGGACCATTCCCCTTAAGTAATAGCAAGACCACATATATATTGCAATTGATCCACTCAGACATATCTGGTATGATGCTCGTAAACTCTTTGGGTGGATACTTATATTATCTCACCTTTACAGATGATTATTCTTGCAAGACCTAGATCTACTTCTTGAAGAAGAAGGATGAAGTGTTCACTTGGTTCCGACACTTCAAAGCCTTGATTGAAAACCAATCCGAGAAGAAAATCAAGATATTGAGGACTGATAATGGGGCCGAGTACGAATCCAATGAATTCCAAGATTATTGTAGAGAAACTAGCATTAAGAGGGAGACTACAATGCCATACACTCCTGAGCAGAATGTTGGGCTAAACGGAAGAATCGCTCTATTGTATAAGCAGTTCGTGCCATGCTTCATGATCAAGGCCTTCTGAAGTTCCTAAGGGCTGAAGCTGCAAATATCGCTGTGTATGTTCAAAACTGATGCCCTCATCAAGCATTGAACTCCAAGATCTCGAAGAAATGTTCACTGATAAGAAACCTGATGTCTCTCATTTTAGAATATTTGGAAGTCTCGTATATTTTCATGTGTCGAAAGAGAAAAGAGGCAAATTGGGTGCATCTGGGAAGAAAGGAATCTTTGTGGGTTATAGTGAAAATTCTAAGAAGCTATAGTGGAACTTAACTCTAAGAAGTTATGTGGTAGTGCTGCTGGACCTGAATTGGGAAATGCTTCTAAGTATTGTCAAATCATAAGAGCACTGATGTTCTTGGTGAACTCTCGTCTGGACATATGTTTTGTAGTTAACACATTGAGCCAATATATGGTCGAGCCAAATCATATACATTGGATTGGTGCCAAGAATCTTTTGAGATATCTTTGGGACACAATCACTCATGGACTGAGATGCACTGCTGGAGATGTGAGGTTGCATGGTTAGTCTGATGTTGATTGCGCTGGCAGTGTTGTGGATCGCAAGAGCACTTCTGGATGCTGTTTTTCTTTGGGTTCTGTTTCGATATCCTGGATGAGCAGGAAGCAGAAATCGGTTGCCTTAAGCACCGCTAAGGCCGAATACATAGCTGCTAGTATGGCCTCCTGCGAAGCTGTCTAGTCCAGGAAGCTCTTTAGTGAGCTGTTTGGACATGCACTGGATATCACCGTGATCCTCTGCGACAACCAGAGTGGGATCCGATTATCAGAGAATCCCGTGTTTCATGATTGCTCCAAACATATAGATATCAGGTACCACTTTATCCAGGATATGGTACGACGAGATGCAATACGGCTCCATCAAATTGGGACTGATGAGCAGGTTGCCGATATTCTGACAAAGCCCTTGGGGAAGGTCAAGTTCCTGGCCTTCCGAGAATGACTTGGAATCGTGGAGAGACCCTCTTATGATGGTCCTGTATGAGATGGACATTAAGCTCTGGGAGCTTTGGGGGGCTTGGGGTACTTCTTGGAGCGATGAGCAACCATAGGGTGAGTGGTTTAGCCTTTCCCTAGTGGTTTGCTGTGGACAGGGTGAGTGGTTCAACCTTCCCTTGCGATACCCCTTGGTGACATGTAGGCAGGATGAGTGGTTCATCCTTCTACTCATGCAGTCTGGGACTCATGGGAAGTACCTCTCATTTGGCCAATGAGTAGGGAAATGAGGATAGGGACCATAGTACTACTGATGGATGCATCGTGTACTACCGTACTCCCTATGTTAGGATGACCGATATTGATCTAGGATCAATTGGAATTGACTTCGGGTCAGTGAGAGTGGGATGAGGCACTCTCTTTTAATTGGAATTGACTTCGGGTCAGTAAGAGTGGAATGGCACACTCTCCTTTGATTGGGACTGACTTCGGGTCAATAGAGAATGGTATGATACATTCTCGATCACTTCTTCTTCATAGTTCAACAGAGTAGAGCAGTGCATTGATGGCAAAGATAGTACAGATTGGCAGATGGATTAGTAGATGGAGTTCTCCCTAGTTGAGAGGGAGTGTTAAAATTGGCAACTAGGGCCAAACTCCACACGGGTCATCTTATTTATGGCAATTGCTATTTTTCTTGGATTCCTCTCTCCGAGAGTTGTAGGATTGATCCAAAGATCATCCGATTCTGACATGTACAAATGAAGTTATGAATTTATTTTGATTATGGTCAAATTGTCAAGGTCTGCCAACAAACTTATACAGGCTCAGAAGCCCAACAATCACATCTATTCATCTTTAATGTTGCATATAAATAGAAGGTGACTTAGCCTCATTTGGACACACTCATCTTCACACTTCTCTCTCTCTCTCCACATGTCCAAAATTTTAGGAGTTAAATTTCAAGAGGCTAAAATTTTAGGAGAGTGAAATTTCAGGAGGCCAAAATTCCAGGAGACCAATTTCTGGATAGTTTGACTAAGCATTGACCAGCATGCGTTGACCTCCTTTGACTGTGTTTTTGCAAGGGTTATCTTTGTTTGGGCATGCCACATTTTTGGGCACAAAAATCGAGGCTAAACGTTGACTGTTGACCAACATTGACTGCAGTTAGGGTTGACTGCATGTGAGTTGTTTGACTAGAGTTTGACTGGGCCGAATTTGAATATTTTGAGGGTTGTTTTATCTTGCTGTTTGGAGGGTGAAGTTGACCAATTCGCTGTGGGTCAAATCTACCCTGTTGACTTTTCTAGTTAGGGCTTTTTTGTTGCTGTTATAAATTATCAAATTTGTAAATTGTACTATCTCTCTCTGCTAAACTATTGAAGGCTAAAAGAATATTTGATTGAGGGTTTCCCCACATTAGGGTTTGTCCTTGGCTGGTGCCACATCTTGTGTCCTCTTATCTTGGCTTGTCTTCTACTATCTATGTTTATGTTCTATCTGCATTTTACTATCATGTTGATGTGATTGCTAATCTGAATATTGATACTGGGCTAGTAAAGAAATTGAAGTAAAATTGCTCTAAAGCATAGAATATACCATTGTTGCCTAAAATTAACATATACACATACAATGACATAAATATGGAGAATCCAACCTGGAACCAACAATTGATATTTCATTGAAAACTCAGAAAATTGACAAAGGCACTGACACAGTTTCATAACTGGAAATTTTCCAAATGACCACCAATTTCTGAGTTTTATAATGACTCTTCGAGCTGGGTATTTTGTCAAACATATCCCATGTTCTTTACTATAGGTGAGTTCTCTTGTTTCAATTCAAATTGGCCTTTAAAATTAGTGGCATAAACTCATAAATATCTCACAACAGAGATGTATTCATGCATTAAACTCAGTCATACAAATATTATTCAAGTAACATCGTGCCATAACAAAATATGCCACTTTCCATTAACATTTTCAACTCAGAATTTTATAGTGAAATACCATTTATTGTGAGACTAAACTAGTGAGCTAATACAGTGGATAGGAAGGATGGAACTTGGTTACTTTTAGTCGATATGATGACAACGTCCTCTTCAACACTTTATGTCAGATTTCAACAACCCAGAATATGTGGAAGTCATGGTCCTTCTGAGTAGTATATTTTTGAAGATGAAGACAAACAACACTAATGGGTCCATATACACAATATCAACTCACTAGAACATCACTTTAACTCTGGTCTATGATATACGTTGCGCAGAAATGCATGTACAGGTTCACCTTTGATATCAGCTCTTGGGGTTCCAAGTAGAACTAATCCTAGAGGTAGTACGCTACCTAAAATGTGCTTCCAACAATGATGAGTGTACAAAAGTGGCTTATCTCCTTCAATAAACTCTCCAAAACTAGTGGTCAACAGGAAATCATAGCCTTAAGATTTTGGTGAGCATTATACTCAATCTCACGTCCCATTAGAGAATAAAATACCTCGACTGTAGCAATTTTTGAACTCCCACAAAGCTACGCACAACCCATCTACTAATGCATAACCCATAAATTAGGTACTCGACTTGGCTATATCTTTAGATAGACCCCACGGTCCACACGTCCAGCTCTACCACAAATACGCAGTCCCAAACAACCAGGAAACTCGTTCAACATTCAAATTAATTAAGTACCTTTGACTGGTATTCGTGCTGCTCCACAAAAAGGGTGAATCAAACTACTGAGATCTTCAGACTACCACGATGGGTACAACAACAATAAATTGCAAACTCAACCTTTATTTAGATTGGAAACTTGATTCCCAAGGCTCACACTTCTAGTAGTTATTCCATCTGCAAAAATGATATAGAAATTACACAAGAAGTTTCTAAAATCGACTGATAACACTTGAATACCGCAATATTTCTCAAAAATCTTATTGTCCATTGAAGCTTAGCGGTGAAATCTAAGTGATTTCACTCTCAAATCCAAACTAGGGTGTTTAGTTTCAACGATGAAGTCTCCTGTGACAGCTAGGGTTTCAAAACACTAAGCTTCTCCTTCACACTATTTCCAAAAGCTCTTTCTCCAAACTCACCAGTGCATGAGTGAATGAGGAGAGACCTCCTCATTTCCCTCTTTTTATAATTCACTTATTTTTTCCCTCCAATTAAAAATTTAAAAGCATTTTTCCTCTCTTTATTTAATAAAGTGACTTTTATAAACGAATTAAAATCACTTTTAATGTCGGAAATGTTGAAGAATCTAGGGCAAAGTAGTGTAGCGTGATTCTTCGTTACTTTGATAACAATTGTGGAGTAACTTTACTTTTCCTTATTAACTTGTTCTTCTTCTTCTTCTTATTAGTGCATACATGTGTACTTCATCAAACTGCTACCAAAACATAAAAAGAAAAACACAAGATGTTGGCTCTTTGCCAGGGCCAAAACCTCTCTTCTCTTGAGAGGAAAACCCTTTAGTGAATTTCTCTTATTGAAGCCTCTATTGATTAATTCCAAACCTTAGACCCCTGACAAGAAGATCCTCCAAGCACAAGTCAAGTCCTTTCAAGATCACTTCCTCTTGCAGCACTTTGTCTTCCTCCCATCGACACTTCGTCCATCAACGGTTGCAGACTTAAGGCAACAACCATGCAATCCTAATTCTCTGTACATGTGAGTGATTCTCCTCACAAAGCTATGTTAGAATTGTCTTCCCTTCTTCACTTGAATACCCTTCTTCCGCGCTTGAGAGATAAGCCTTTGTAGGCCTAGTTTGAACTCTAAACAATGAGATATATGTGGCTATGATAGTGCTGCTGTGATGACCGCAAGTTATCCTTCTTTTCTCCCACTTGTGGCTGTTGTAAGCTTTAGATCAGCCCTATTTACTTCACTCTCCTTCCTTTCTTTCTCGCTTGAGCGGGAGGCCCTTTAGGCCTATGATCTGTATCCAAACAATGGAATTTGTATGTTTGTGATAGAGGGTTGTTATGGCAGCAAGAAGACCTTCTCCTCCGCATATGTGACTGTCTTTTAGCCTTAGAACAATCCTAAACCTTCAATGTTTCTTCCTTCTTCTTCGCTATGCTTGGAGGCCTCTTCCCTTGTCTTTTCATACCCTTTTCTCATCCTCTTCCTTGCAGATTCCAGAGATGATCTTATGTTGTTTTGAGGAGGTCGAATGGCTCCTTATAGGAGCCCGTCTCCTTCTTTTAGGCCGACTAGAGGCTGACATGAAGACTTGAGGCCGACTTGCTTGACATGATTCAGATTGCTTCTTTTGATGGTGCCATTGCTTGGAGAAGACTTGTGACTTTGCTTGGAGGACTTCTTATGAACCTAATTTATATTCATACATGGTGTAACAAGCCCTTAAGGCCTTCAATATTTCCTTTTGACTATTCGACTCACCTATGTCACTTTAACTAGCGTTAGACCTATTTCAATGATCAAGAAACTCATTGACATATATTATAAAAAAATATTTCTTTTCTTGAATAAATACAAATATCAAAAGTACATTTATGAAGACCGAAACTAGTTACATTTCCTTCAACACTCCCTCTTAACTAGGGAGGTATTCATACAATATTCCAAGATGTTTGGCTATTATCAATCTTGAAGAATTCACATAAGAGAAATCAGATTTGCAATCCATCTGTTATAGCATCATATTCATCAGCATTGTCATAGTGCAAGGCCTTGACTAAAAGCTCCATCTCTTCATGAGATTATGAGCTACAATGCCGGCGAGACCAATGATTTATAGACACCTTCATCATTGTCTCTCAAGGTACATACGCACCCGGGTGTTCACTGAGTATGACCTTCTAGGACTATTCTTATCTTGGGTTCCTAGCCCTTAAAGAATATCGATCCTCTTGCCTACTCTTGTCTTGGATGCCCTACACATCCTCAAAGAGTATCATATGCCAAATGATTACCTAATCCTCTCATTCTTTCTTCCCAAGTGAAGATAAGAATGTTGTGTCTATCTTGTGTCTACATTTCCATTCATGGCCTTCATCTAGACTTACGACTGTTAGTCCTGGTCTAGTGCATGACCCATGAGATGGAAAACACAATTGTCACTCCTTTGTAATCAGGGGTGATCCAAAACTCCCTCTTGATCAAGGACCTATAAGAGCTCCCTCTTAACTAGGGACTCTTTCATTCATCAATGACTTCTTTGTGGGTCATTCAACTGCTTGATCTCCTTCCTTTCTTTGATGTTATGAAGTCTTTTTTCGAACTTCTTTTAGATAGGGCACCATTTGTCGATCACTTTCCTTCCTGGTTTGTCATGTCATTGTTTCCTTTGTGGAAAGTGGCTTTCTTGTCATTCATCAGGTTTTCTTGTCATCTTGGCACCTGCTTTGTCATCTTGTCCATGCTTCAGAATACACTTCTCATGGATGCTTCATTGTACTTGCTTGTTTACATGCTTCGACCTAGTAACCCATCATGACTTCATCCTGATATTGTTTCAACATTGCTTTTCCTTTTGTTGGATGGATTTTTCATCACGACATCTTTGTAGAGTAGAATCAATTATCTGCATATTTCATATCTCTAATGCCTTCATAGGTGTCAAGGGTCCTTCCTTCCTTTGTCAGAGTTGTCTAGCCTTCTCACGGGATATATCTTCAAAGTATCTTGTCAAATAGTGATTCTTGGTGATCATGGTGTTCTTTACATGCTCAATCTCTTTCTTCATTTGCTTCTTCTTAGATAGATAGGTCAACCATCTTATGCTTCTTATGAGAGCATTTCTTTATTGCTTGCTTCCTGGACCGGTCAACATTTCTTCTTGCTTCGTAGTCAGCAATCTTATACTCCTTATATGAGCATATTCTTTTGTTGACCTTCATTGCATTATAGTACATGCCTTCGAGCATGTTCTTGGTGAAAGAGATTCTTTCATACTTGATCATGTTATAGAACTATTCCCATGGCCCAATAATATACAAATTATAACATGACTTAATCTTTGATGCATACATACCTCATCTTGATTCTCCTTTGATCATCCTTTAGTGTGGCCCTTCTTGCTTCATCTGAGCTTTCCTGCATATCATCCCTTTTCTTGAATCCCATGAATGAAATTCCCAATGAGACATCTACTTGGTCCATGAACCTTCTTTTGAAGATTCCATCATAGGATCTTAAAGATCCTTTCTTTACAAATGTTTCTTTTCTTTTGATGATGGAGGTCCTCTAAGATTCTTAATCATGATCAATTTTTCCTTTCATCGTGGATGAGGTCCTACATTAGGTATGCTTCTTCTACGTGAATATCTTGAACTATATCTACCATGCTTCTATATTCTAGAAGATATTTCTGCTCATGCATTTTTGTTCTTATCATAAATGCTTCATCTTCATGAGTATCTAGAATTCTATGTACATCATGCTTCTAGATTCTAGAGGATGTTTCTAGCCATGCAATTTTATTCTATTCCTACATGCTCCTATACTACTCAAAACTTTATCTTCTACTCATGCATTTTTGTTCTTATCATAAATGCTTCATCTTCATGAGTATCTAGAACTCTATGTACGTCATGCTTCCAGACTCTAGAGGATGTTTCTAGCCATGCAATTTTATTCTATTCCTACATGCTCCTATCCTACTCAAAACTTTGAAAGAAGTCTAGAAGTAAAGAGTTTCACCTAGTCATAGTAGAGATCCAGAGGATCTTCCTTCTTTTGCTTCTTTCACTTCTTGAGTTATGTGAGCTTCTTCCTTCTTTCTTTTGTTGTTGTTTTCCTTATTAAGCTTAGGACAATTCGTTTTGTAGTGTCCATATTCTTGGCATCCAAAACATTGGAGTTTGGACACGTCTTTGTTGTTTGTTCTTTGTGGACCAAATTTGCGAAATTTAGCCTTTCTCTTGGCCATTGTAGCAAATGCTTGCTCCTTTGATCCCACATCTTCTTTTGCCTTAAGTCTGGTTTTCTCTATTCTGCATAGAGGCCACATTTAATTGAAAGTGGTTGCTTCCTTCTTGGCATATATGCTTGATGTGACGCTGCCATAATCCTTAGGTAGAGCATTGAGTACCACAGTTGTCATTTCTCTGACAGACATGACTTCCCCAAGCTTTTGAAGTTGATCTCTCATTTAAGAGATTTTCATGAAATACGTAGTTATTCCTTCCTTTGTTATCTTCATCTTGTACAATTCATTTCTTAGAGATATTACTTCTCCGGTTGTGGATACCGAGAATAGATCTACTAGCTTATCATAAATTTCGTTTGATGTCTCAAATTTTGAGACATAAGGAATGAGAGAGTCTTTGATTGATTCTATCAGAATCCTTTGAGCTCTTGTCTCATCCTTATTGTACTTGGCTAAGGCTTAAGTTTGTTCCTTAGCAGGGACAATGATATTTCCTTTGACATGTTCTCAGAGTTCAGTCTCCTTGAGAAGTAGATCAATCCTCTTTTTTCATGCAAGAAAGTTATTGGTACCTACCAATTTATTGCTTTCCTTGCAAAAAGACATTGATGTATATTCAGAAGGGGACATGTACTTACTTTATAGATTTTGAGATGTAATGGATTTGCTTCCTCCTTGAAGACTTGATGGCTTGCCTTCCTAGGATCTTGATGTTCTTCAAGTTGCCTTCTTCAAGTGGACTTGGTTGATGATGAGATTTGCTTGATGACTTGTAGCTTGATGTAGGTCCTGCTTCAATTTGCTTTTCTTTGTAGGTGCCTTTATGTAAGGCTCTTCTTCTAGCTTTGTATACCTCCTTGATGAATGATGGATTGCAGACCCTTCTTGTCCTTGAATTGATTGAGACTTCTAGGCTTGATGCTTCAACTTTGTAGATGCTTCTCCTTGATGAGTGTTCTTGAGTTGCCCTTTCCTTGATGTGTTACCTTAGCTCTAATAGCATGTTGAAGAATCTAGGACAAAGTAGTGTAGTGTGATTCTTCGTTACTTTGATAACAATTTGTGGAGTATTTTTACTTTTCCTTATTAGCTTATTCTTCTTCTTCTTCTTATTAAGGCATAGGTGTGTAATTCGTCAAACTACTACCAAAACATAAAAACAAGAACACAAGATGTTGGCTCTCTACCAGGGCCAAAACTTGTCTTCTCTTGAGAGGAAAACCTTTTAGTGAATTTCTCTTATTGAAGCTTCTATTGATCAGTGCCAAACCCTAGACCCGTGATAAGAAGATCCTCCAAGCACAAGTTAAGTCCTTTCAAGATCACTTCATCTTGCAACACTTTGTCTTCCTCCCTTTGACACTTCTTTCGGCAACGGTTGCAGTGGGTGATGCCATCCCTAATCTTGTATATGTCAACTTGCGCTATGACCATATGCCTCAGTGGGGAAGTCATTCTCCTATCCACGATGCATTGTGTCTCACCCAACTGTCCTAGGTGACCACCATGTGTCCTACTATATGTAATGAGACCATCAAAGAACAATAACAAAACCCTCTGCAACAGTATGTCGGATTGGAAAGTGACAGATGCATGAGTCAATCCCAAAGGCGTGATCAAGAACCCATATGGATACCCATTGGTAGTCCTACGAGTATCCCGTTCTCTGACTCTAATCAGGTGATGTTCTAATTGAAGATCAAACTTCGAGGAATGCAATGCTCTCTTATGCTCATCTATCCACTCATCAATCTTAGGTAAGATAGGCCCATTAGTATGCCTGATGTCTCAATCAATTTGTCTTCCTAGAAGCAATGCTTTGAGATCCCACTGTGCAACACCATGCATCATCGTACTCCTTTACATAACTCTGCACACCATGGAATATCCCTATACCCCTCTGGAATATGCCTACTGCTAACACACACTGTATTGTTTGGGATCCTGCATGCACCAATGTATCTGTCATCTTGCTAATGGACCCACTATGATGTGAGCCATTTCTCCTTCTTTGTCTTGGCATACCTAAGAGGCATGGCTCCTCACATACTAATGGGGATGTCATTGTTGTGTTGATCCTTGGTGGCTCTTGTGCCCAATACATCATTGGAAGAACACCATCCCCATATATTGCTCTGTCTGGTGGCATACAAATGCCATCCCATTTGAATAACTCTCGGGGCATGTTGACCACCCTACAACCCCATGCATGAACAATGTGGAAAGACATCTCCCAAAGTCTAAACACTCCTGCATCAAACCAACTTGCCACTAGTGTTGACCATAACTCTGATGGAAGTGTGAAGGAACGTGAGTGATTGGTCATTGGGTTAGTCACCCCACCAACACCATAGTCATCCTTCACACTTTGTAAACGATTGACAAACCCCCACTTGGATCCCAATGCCAACCAGGGTCTTCAGTATCCACTCCACTTGTGTTAACTGAACCTGGATCCCAGATGGATGTATCCTTGTTTGAAATAAATTTGTATCCACATCCTGTGGGTGTATAATCAGAAACCTCTAGAACATGACTCTCTGCAAGTGTTAGTTCATTTGGGTGCTCCTCATGCTCCATTATCACAGGAGGCTCCTCTACCAAATCACGTCTGTCCCTAACATCCCCTTATGTGATGGTTGCCATAGAAGAATGTACACAATTCAACTCCATACAAACATGGTCAACCTGCAACTTTGATTCTTGAAGGACCATCTAAGTGCTCTTCAAGGACTCCTAGGAAATCTCGAGCTCATAAGTAAGCTTGTCGACTTCCTCCTCTTTCCCTACTAGTGCGTCATGATATATATCAGTAAGCATGAGTAGATGATCTCTTTCTGAAATGAGGTATAGATAGTTAAATTTCATCTCTACTAATGCCTTCTTGAGAGTTTGAAAATTTGCAAGTGAAGGCTCTCCTCCTAAATTGTCATGTGCCACTGCATTTCTCTAATAATAATCTGTCACCAATACCAATGCATCATCATACTACCTCGTGGTTTCCCTAATCTTGTTTGTGTTCATATTCAATTGGTTTTCCAAGTCATATGCATAGGTAGGCTTGTGAGAAACATCTACTTCATCAAGTAATGGGTCCGGGTTTGCACTATTGACTGTTTGTGTATTATCATTTTTGCACACCCCTTATGAATCATCGTAAATTGTTGTAGTCTCATGATTTTCTTTGTACCCATCATCTAATTCAACAATCTCGCTTAGTGATGACAAACATTATGTAGCTATTTCTAATTCACTTTCATCCCAAACTCTCGTTTCATCCTGTTAGGGTGAATTTGTGATAACTTCATTTCCAACGGGTGCGACTTTTCTCCATTTGTTTAGGAAGGTTTGGTCATGGTTTTCAGCGTCAATCTTTGCTTCCTAGTCCTTAACTACCTTTCCAACTTTTGATTTGCTATTGCTATTTCTATTTACTACCTTTGATAGCACCCATGCTTCCATGTGCTCAATCACCTTTGCAAAGGTTTTGTCCTAATTTTCAAATTTTTGGGCAAAAAATTCTTCTTGAGGAAACATTTGTTTCCCCTTGTTATAATCTTCCCTTTGAATCCAACAATTGTATCTTGGCACCTTAAAAATAAAGCCCTGGAACTTGGTTTTTCAAAGATAACCCACGATTGAGCCAAGATCAATGCTTTGATACCACTATAGTATTCCTTCTTAAGAAATAATTCTACTCTGCTATAGATATTTTGAGTTTATTGATGCAGTGTTTGAGATATTTTTGTCAAACACATCACAATTACACTGTTGTAGGTGAAATGTATTTATTGATACTTAAATATACACAGAGATTGACGTAAATATGGAGAATCCAGTCTCGAACCAGCAATTGATATTTCATTCAAAACTCAGAAAATTGATAAAAGCATTGATAAAGTTTCATAACTGGAAATTTTCCAAATGACCACCATTTTCTGAGTTTTTTAGTGACATTTCCAGCTAGGCATTTTGTTAAACATAACACATGTTCTTCGTTGAAGGTGAGTTCTCTGGTTTCAATTCAAATTGGCCTGTAAAATCAATGGCATAAACTCATAAATATCTCACAATAAAGATGTATTCATGCATTAAACTCAGTCATACAAATATTATTTAAGTAACACCATGACATAACAAAATTTTTCGTTTTCCATTAACATTTTGAACTCAAAATTTTATAGTGAAATAACATTTATTGTGAGACTAAAATAGTGAGTTGATACAGTAGATAAGAAACATGGAACCTACTTACTTTTGGTCGATAGATGACAACGTCCTCTTCAACACTTCATGCGAAATTTCAACAACCCAGAATATGTGGAAGTCGTGGTCCTTTTGAGTAGTATATTTTTTAAGATGAAGACAAACAACACTAATGGGTGCATATACAAAATATCATCTCACTAGAACAACCCTCCAGCTCTAGTCTATGATATACGCTACCCAGAAATGCATGTACATATTCACCTTTGAAATCAACTCTTGGGGTCCAAGGAAAACTGATCCTAGAGGTAGTACGCTGCTTAGATTGTTTTTTCCAGTGATGATGAGTGCATAAGAGTGGCTTTGTGAAAATTCCTAGACTTGAAGGAACTCCTACTGCAGCAAATTTGAATTTACTTCACCTACTTGATTTTTAAATTATATTCATCAAGTTATTCTTTTGAATACTGAAGCAAATTACTTTTGCAACCTACACTAATTAAATATTTGATCTTATGAAACATAAAACAAAGCAAAGAACAAGATACATAAGACACATATTTTTGGACAAAATAGTCCCCGGAAAAACCCAATGCGGGAAAAATCGGTGCAATAGTTCTGAGGGTTTATTATTATGCAGGAGAAATATCTGAATACAACTCTTGGATGCTAATCTAGCAATCCTTTACAGAGAAAATACTAGCGGAAAATTTGAGTGAGTTTTACCTCACTTCACCCGGCAAAATTTCAGTTGTTCTGACACAAGATTGGTTAACCCCGACAATTTTTGCACTGGCTTTGCATCACCTTCTCTGCCCTCTGCATCAACTCTCCCGGCTGTTTCGACAGTTCACGACAGTTCCGACAGTTCTCGATAGTTCTGATAGTTCCTGGTTGTTTTGATAGTTCCCGGTAGTTCCAGCAGATCCGACAGTTTCGACAGTTCTAGATTCTGCGTGATAGGGAACTTTTCTGCACCAGCTCTCCTGGGTACTACGCTACCTCTGCATCATCTTTCATGGCAGTTCCGACATTTCCCAACAGTTTCGGTTGTTCTGGCAGTTCTAGATTTGGCGTGATAGACAAATTTTCTGTGTTAGCTCTCCCAGCTACTGCGCTGCCTCTGCGTCAGCTCTCCTAGCTATTCCGATAGTTTCGGCAGTTCCCGACAGTTCTGGATTCTGCGTGACAGACAACTTTTCTGCATCAGCGCTCTCGGCTACTGCACTACCTCTGTGTTAGCTCTCTTAGCTACTGCACTGCCTCTTTGCAAGCTCTCTCTGCCTCTATGTCAGTATTCACCCGAAAGTCCTCCTGGATTCTCAGTGCCACTTAGCTGTAAGATCCCCCCAATTGATTTTCCTCCTGAGAACTTCTCACCTCAGAAAATCAATTTCCTCAATCTTTGTGTTTGTGTTTCCAATTGAACCCCAGACCTTGATTTTATACTTTTCATGTTGAGTCTTCAATGACCGAGATTAAGTCTCTAATCAACGGCTAAGATTAAAACATGACTTTATCTTCCTTCTAGATCATTCTCACCCATATTTTGATTAATACCCATTAATATTTTAATTTCCCTAAGTTTAGGCTTAGGAACTTCATTAAAAATATTAATTATCTTAATATAATACAATCCAGGTGGAATTTCACCAAACGGTTTCTGGGTTCTTTAGAGCTCACGTGTCTTAGCCTCTCCACCAATTTTCAAGGCTAGAGCACTTTGATGCTACCAAACACTAACACTCCCTCTTAGCAAGGAAAGTGCTCTAGCAACAATATCGACCTGCATGCTGCTCTGTTTCTGAAGCACCACTTTTCTGCACCGCTGCTGCCACTAACACTATGCTATTGCTACTACTGTACTGCTGCCCATGACACTGCTATTGCCACTGTTGCATCTGTACTACCACTGCCTCTCAAACGCTGCATCTACTATACTGATAGCACTGCCACTACTAACACTGCATCCGTACTACAACTCAGTTGCTGAGAGAAGCAATTGAAAATCATCCAAAATTAGTTGAACTTAACTGTGTTCAACATAATACAATGAATGTTGGAATTTGACTGCTGCTTGTTCTGACCTTTTGGATCTTCTACGCTGCTGCTAACATCTGCACTGTGCCAATTGCGTTGCTGCCAACCTTGCTTTGCGCTGATCAATCTCTGGTCCCCAGCTACTACATTTGTTCTCCAAACACTCCACTACATCATCTAACACTAAGTCCATCTTGCTTCCGCTGAATCTTGGGCTCCCGTAGCAAGGAATTGATCCAAGAGGTGGACTCCTCAAGGATCCTGCCTACATGTAGTCCTCATGACTACAACTCAATATCACCCCATCTCCATCCTGGACATGCATGGGCACTCATGGCAAACTCATCCTCATATATCTTCGTGGATGCAACCTTTGGATCATGCTTCCCGTCCTTATCCTTTTGCTTCAAAGGACACTGAGATGCAAAGTGACCCGTCTCACACATTCGAAGCATTTCACCTTTGAAATCTCCTTCTTCCGCTTTTGCTTCTACCATCCCTTCGATGCTAGAGCTATGTTCTCCTCCTCCTCCTTCCGCTTCTGCTTCTGCTATTCCTTCGATGCTAGAGCTGCGTTCTCCTCCTCCTCCTTCGTCTTTGTGCCACTCCCATTGTTGCCACTGAGGTTGACCTTCACTAGGTCCCTCCTTAACTCCTCCGTTGAAAGGTCGCCCACATCTCCTCCCATGAAGGTAATTTTCCCTACCCAATATGCTTTGGACGAAAACTTGCCATTCATTTGAGACTCCATTCGAGGCTATCCTCACCATCGCTATCGGCTAAGGAGTGGACTCCACTGCAGCAAGCTGGTCTCTAGTGTCCTGAAGACGTTGAAGATAAAGGTTCACTCCTCCTTTCTGCATCAAGGTCTGCTGCAACTTCTGCTCTAAATACATCTCTAGCTGTTCGGAAGAGCCTTCATACAGAGAAGACAAGGCTTCCCACATCTCTCGGGCTGTATCCTTGCCCTGCAAGTGTGAGACCAAATGATCTCGAACTCCATCGAGAATGAGCCTCTTTGCTTTCCCCTGCTCGGCCTTGTACTTCTTTCTTTTGATCGTTGTCAGTAGAAACAACTACAACACTATTGACGTAGGCCTCAAGATCATATTCCTCCAGAACAACTAAGATTCTGGTCTTCCATATGACATAGTTGGAAGCTCCTTCCCAACTGTCTTGATCTCTGAGCCCATGCGATGCCATTTCACCCAACTGTCAAACTGACTCCTCTAGTCACTGCTTAGCACTGCTCAACTGCACAACGAGTGAGAAATTCAAACTTTCTGGCAAAAAGTTCTCTAAGGAGAAAATTCCCCTTCTACGTGTCTTCGTTCTTTTCCAACGGATTTTGGCCCTGACAAAAACTGCACCTTTCAAGCATTGCACTGATGCTCTGGGTTACTCCCTCTGCCTCTGCAAACTCACGAACTGGAAATCGTACCTCAGTCGTCTCACTCAGAGAGAGATTTCCTTAGATTTGCTTCCCGACAAAGGCTGCACAATCCCTTCAAGGGGATTGAAATTGCTGCCAAGTGCAGCTTTCGGCCTCACTGCTCAACACTAGATCTGATCTTCCTGTTTCAAAGTCAATGCTCTGATACCATGTGAAAATTCCTAGACTCGAAGGAACCCCTACTACAACAAATCTGAATCTACTTCACCTACTTGATTTTTAAATTACATTCATCAAGTTATTCTTCTGAATACTGAAGCAAATTACTTCTGAAGCCTACACTAATTAAAAATTTGATATCATGAAATAGAAAACAGAGCAAAGAACACGGTACATAAGACACACTTCTTTTTGGACATAATAGTCCCCGGAATGCCGGAAAACCGGTGCAACAGTTCTGAGGGTTTATTATTATGTAGGAGAAATACTTGAATACAACTCTAGGATTCTCATTTGGCAATCCTTTATAGAGAAAATACAGGCGGAAAATCTGAGTGAGTTTTACCTCACTTCACCCGGTAGGATTTTGGCTGATTTGGCACAAGACTGGCTAACCCTGACTATTTTTGTACTGGCTCTGCGTCACCTTCTTTGCCCTCTGTGTTAGCTCTCCCAACAATTCTGGCAGTTCCCGACAATTCCAGCAGTTCCCGACAGTTCAGGTAGATCCGACAGTTCTGATAGTTCTGGATTCTGCCTAACAGGCAAATTTTCTGCATCAGCTCTCCCAACTACTGCTCTGCCTCTGCGCCAACTCTCATGGCTAATGCACTACCTCTGTATCAACTCTCCCGGCTACTGTGCTGCCTTTGCGTCATCTCTCTCGACTGTTCTGGTAGTGCCCTATAGTTTCGGCTGTTCCGACAGTTCTGGATTCTGCGTGACACACAACTTTTTTGCGCCAGCTCTCCCGGCTACTGCGCTACCTCTGCATCAGCTCTCCCGACAGTCCTGACAATTCCCCACAATTTTATTTGTTCTGACAGTTCTGGATTCTACGTGACAGTCATGTTTTCTGCGTCAACTCTCGCGGCTATTGAACTGCCTCTGCATCATCTCTCCTAGCTACTACGCTGCCTCTTTGCAAGTTGTCTCTACCTCTCTGCCAATATTCTCTCGAAAGCCCTTCTCCTTGATTCTCACTGCCCCTCAGCTGCAAGATCTCCCCAATTGATTTTCCTCTTGAGAACTTCTCACCTCAGTAAATCGATCTCCTCAATCTCTGCATGTGTTTGCAAATGAACCCCAAGCCTTCGTACTATATTTTTCTTGTTAAGTCTTCAATGACCGAGATTAAGTCTCTAATCAACGGCTAAGAATTAAACATGATTTGATCTGCCTTTTAGATTATTCTCACCCATTTTTTGATTAATACCCATTAATATTTTAATTTTGCTAAGTTTAGACTTAGGAACTTCATTAAAAATATTAATTATCTTAATAAAACAGAATCTGTGTGGAATTTCACCAAACAATTTCTGGGTTCTTTAGAACTCATGTGCCTTAGCCTCTCCACCAATTTTCAAAGCTAAAGCATTTCCGATGCTACCAAAAACTAACAAGGTTATCTCCTTCAATAAACTCTCCAAAACTCGTGGTCAGCAGGAAATCAAAGGCTTAAGATTTTGCTAAGCATTATACTCAGGGTGATGTCCCAATAGAGAATAAAATTCCCTTGACTATAAGTATTTTTGAACTCCCACAAAGCTATGCACAACCCAACCATTGATACGCAACCCATAAATTAGGTACTCGACCTGGCTATATGATTAGATAGACTCCATGGTCCATACGTCTAGCTCTGCCACCAATACGCAGTCCCAAACAATCAGGAAACTCGTTCAACATTCAAATTAAGGGAGTATCTTTGACTAGTATTTATGTTGCTCCACAAAAAGGGTGAATCAGACTACTGAGATATCCAGACTACCAGCACAATGGGTACAACAACATTAAATTGCAAACTCGACCTTTATTTAGATTGAAAGTTTGATTTCCAAGGCTCACACTTCTGGTAGCTATTCCATCCGCAAAAATGATATAGAACTTACACAATAAGCTTCTAAAATCAAATGATAACACTTGAATACTTCAATATTTCTCAGAAATCTTGTTCTCCATTGAAGCTTAGCGGTGAAATTTGAGTGATTTTACTCTCAAATCCAAACTAGGGTGTCTAGTTTCAACAATCAAGTCTACTATCGCGGCTAGGGTTCCAAAACTCCAAGCTTCTTCTTCGCACTCTTTCCAAGATCTCTTTCAATCTCCCCAATGCACGAATGAATGAGGAGAGACCCCCTCATTTCCTTTTTTTATAGTTCACTTACCTTTTCCTTCCAATTAAATATTTAAAAACATTTTTCCTTTCTTTGTTTAATAAAGTGACTTTTATAAACTAATTAAAGTCACTTTTAATGTCGGAAAATGCTTAATTCACCTATGTGTTTAGATTGACCACCCAAAACCTTTTTTTTTATTATTATTATCATTTTTCCTTATGTATCTTTTTTCCCTGATTCACGAGCTATTACACTAAGGTGTTTCTCAAAGTAATCAACCTGAAACAACTTAAGCGTAATTAATTAAAATATGCCTGTTAATAATGACAATTTATAGAAATTGTCAGAATGCAATGGAACTGAGAACAAATCGTGCAGAATTGATCCTGATGATGAAATATGGTAAGCAATCCTAGTCAAATCCATAAAACTCCTCTAGAACCCTTCGAGCCCACCAATGGAGTAATCCCGCTTCTATGACCAGGCTGGCACAAGCTCTGGAAAACCTTCCTAAGCACCTCACCAAGTAATCCAAAATTTGGGGACATTACAGTCTTCCCTCCCCAAAATTGCTTGTACTCCAACAATGTCATCACATGTTGTTTCCCCACAGACTAATCCAAACTAATACTAGGATCCTAAACGCTTTTGATCATCGTGCAACATTTCTCTTTCCACCCACTCATATTTTCCTAAGTGTGAAGGAGAGCTTAGGGTTTTGGAACTCTAGTTATCATAGTTGACTTCATTGTTGAAACTCGACACCCTCCTGATTATCTTGAAGCATTCCTCTTTCCACTGAGTATCTCTGACTGGCATTCTAGTTGCTCCACAAAGATTAAATCAAACTACTGTGATCTTCAGACTACCACCACGATGGGTACAAAAACATTATATTGTAAACTCAACCTTTATCTAGTATGGAAGCTCGATTCCCATGGCTCACACTTCTAGTAGCTCTTCCATCTACAAAATTGATATTGAAAATTACCCAATATGTTTCTAAAATCAACTAATAACACTTGAATACCTCTGTATTTCTCAAACATTTTGTTCTCCATTGAAGCTTAATGGTGAAATCTGAGTGATTTCACTTTCAAATCCAAACTAGGGTGTTTAGTTTTAACACCAAAGTCTGTTATGGCGGTTATGTGAAAATTTCTGAATCTATATAAACAAAAATCCTACTGCAATCACTTGGTTTATCATCTCCTACTTGTTATTCCATTCAACAAGTTATTTAATTATAAAAAATGATGAAAAACACTACTGCAGACTACACTGACATACATATCAAAATATGAAACAATCGATGAGACGAACACACAAGGGAAACTGTTATTTTTTGACAACACGTCCCCGGGAAAACCCAATGCGGGAAAACTGATGTAGCAGATAGAGGGTTTGTATTATTAAGCAAGCAGAATTTGAGTACAACATGTTGCCTCTCACACTGGCTAACCTTTCAGAGAAATCAAGGCAGTAAGAAATACATACGAGGGTTTACCTCATTCTCTAAATCACAACTGATCCACTGAGTGGCCTGACCCAGACAAACACTATGAAATCCTAGCGCAATCATTGCTTGGGCCAACGTCTTGCCTTTAGGAGACTACACCCCTTTTGCTAGATTGATTTGCTGGAGGAAGCTGGAGGAAGACAGCTGTTCAACCCTCTCAGCTCAGAACCTTTCTTCTCCGGCAAAATCTCGGACTTCTAACAAATACTCTGCACTGCCACTGCAAGAAACCCTCTTGGCCTGCGTCAGCACTGTGTGAGCCCCTTCCTGGGCTGCGTAGGCCTCTGTGCTGCCTCTCTGATGCTATTGCTGCCTCTCTGCCATGTACTCTTTGGCTCGGAACTCCTTTCCAATCCAAATCTCTTCTTCTGCCCCTCTTACTACAACTCAGATCACTAGTTCGATTTTCTTAGCAAACCACGCCCTGGAAAAATCGAACTGATTTGATCACTTGGTGTGTCTCCAACTGACCATCAAACCTCCTCTTATAATTTTCCTTTTGATGAATCAACGACCGAGATTAAGTCCCAAATTAACGACTAAGATTAAAACATACTTGATCCTTGTCTCTTAGAAGCTTCTCACTGATATTTTTATTAATACCCGTTAATATTTTATTTTCCTAAGTTTAGACTTCGGAACTCCATTAAAAATATTAATTATTTTAATAACTCACAATCTGGGTGGAATTTCTCCAAACGATTTTTGGTCTTGGAGATATCATGTGTTCTAAGCCCCTCCAGAAAATTTTGGAGCTAGAGCACATCTGATGCTACCCAAAATCAACAGGTTAGGGATCCAAAACCCTAAGCTTCTCCTTCACACTCTCTCCAATAACTCTTTTTCCAAACTCACCAACGCACGAATGAATGAGAAGATACCACCAAGGGATAGGATTGAGCCACCAATGATATGATTGACCTAATGCAGGAGAAGAAGGGGATCAAAAGGAAGAAATTCTTCAAAGTTGAGGCAATGATCCCTATGAGGTAACTAGACTTGGGAAACTAAGGGAAAAACTCAGCCCCAAGGCTAGGGCTCCAGATATCTCATGGTCCAACCGTCGGAATGGATTCAAAAGAGGCAATGATCCCTATGAGCTAGCCTTGGGAACTAAGGGCAAAATTCGGCGTCAAGACTAGGGCTTGAGATATCTGATGGTCCAATCGTTAGAATGGCTTCAAAATTAGAGGACACCTAGGAGACTCACAAACGCAGTAGATGCCAAGAGATCTAAGTTTTATGATGGGTAGTTTGCAAGAAATGTGATGCCCTAGGAGACCCCATGGGACTAGGCCTAGAAAAGAGAAAGGTGAAGAGAAAATATGAGCTTTAAGTTGATCACCAAAGGAGGACCAATGGTTTTTCCTTTGGGAGCGATGGAGTCATGGAAGATTTTAAGGCTTGGATTTGTTTCCACTTGTCAAGGAGGCCTAAAAAACAACTTTGCTAGGCTTTAGGGCTTAATGGAAGGAACTTTAAGGTCATTTACACTTTGTTTAGCAATATTAGGTGACTTATCAAGACAAATTCAACAAGATTGTCTCTTGGAATATTCATTCATTCAAACATGGCCCACACATGATACAACACTATTTAGAGATTCAATTTCCACAATTTCATTTTAAGAAAAACAACAAATTAACCCTAGAATAACGAAAATTCCAACATCATGAATGCAACAATATAAATAACAAAAATATGATCAAAATAGTACTTGCTTGTAAGAAGAATATATCCAGTCACCAAGATATGCTAATCATAAACACTCCAAGGCAAAAGATTATCCAAACATCAAAATTCATCCATTCATCCCAAAAATCTCATCCTCAAAAGATAGTGAAAATCTCACAAGAAGATATGTGAAGAAATTTCAACCCCCACTCTGCTTCTCAGTTTTCCTTATCACTCCATGCATTTAGTTTTAAATCCAAGCATAATAAAAATTCTAAAATATGGAAATAACTATTTTTCTGAAAACACAAATTTAGAGATTTTAGAACTGCTGACATTGCAGAAATAAAACACAGCAAAATTATGACAGCCACACATAGAAAATAACACAGTGATTTTTTGTCAATGTGACCCTGGAAAAACCCCCTACAACTCTTGGGGAAAACCAGTTTGAGAGCTCTTCTTTATTTCTGAAAATGCTTTTATAGAGAAATTGAAATACACAGTAAAAATTCCAGCAACCACAAATTACAACTTATCTCGATTTTCCGTGCTTGCACTTTGCCTTGAAAATCATGCTAATCAGCGAACAACAAAAACATATTTTTTTATAGCAATAAAACAACATTAAATGTTGTACAACCATCCTCGAAAAACGTGCCCATAACTTCTTGTACAGGCCGTACAGATTTCAACAATACGACTACATCAAAATTCATGCCCAAATCGGCCTCAAAACTCATGCCCTTGCCGTGTTCCCTATTTCTTGATTTCTGTGTTTTCCCTCTTCCTCGATATCTGTGCCTTTCTCTTGCTGCACAATTTTTCCTTGGGATGCGTGCCAATAAATGTTGCCGCCCAGATTTGCTAAAATGTCTTCTTGCTGCTCTCCTTTACTTCCTCACTACTCAGAAATTTTCTCCTTGCTCTCTCTTCTCTCTCTCTCTCAAATGCTCATGAAGAAATGAATTGATATTTTCCTTTTCTCTTTTCCTTTTATTCTCTAATTGACATTTTGGGTTACCCTAAGATCTAATGGCTGAGATTCATTTAGATCCAGGGATAAGAATAAATGTGCATTTAATTCTCATTTTCTATTTTTTAACTCACCCACTTAAATAAATACACACTTAGCCTTTTATTTCCATAGTCATTTTTTCACTTTCTAATTCTTCATTGACTTTAATAAAGTCACCTTTAAATTAGAATGTAACTTTACCACTTCTAAAGTCACTTTTAAATTAGATTGTAACTTTACCACTTATAAAGCCACTTTAAAGCTAAATTGACTTTACCACTTATAAAGTCACTTTAGGAGAAAAGTAAAAAGTAAATTTGGACACTTTTCCCTAGGCCAAAGATCAAAGCCTTAGGGAACCACTTGTCCTCTGGTACCAAAATTTTAACAATATGATCTGATTCAAGTGATGATGATCCAAGTGATTCATCTCACTTCTATTTATACACTTCCTAATGAATTCGATTTAGCTAATTCAACCTAATTTATCCCCTAAAAAAAAAGATGTGCATAATAACAACTTTTGGTGACAAGCCCACGAAATAGCTCAATAATACACGAGTAAGCCTCTCAAGAGGGTCAAATGATCAACTAGGTGAGTCGTTGTGCCTTTGAAAAGGCCTAATGAAGTCCAAAAGGTGCCATAATGTAGGAATGGACTCCCATCATAGTGGATAAGTGGGTGGCCCCTTATTTTCCAAGCAAAAACCTGTGGTGCTCCCAAGTGGGTGTGGGGTCACAAGACCTTCATGGATCTCCAAATGGATTGAGAATTCCTATAGACCATTTGTAAGGGATGGAATGATGACATAAGCACTATCTCTATAACGGGGAACAATCCTCTGGACCCTGGAACATCTGCAAAGTGTATGGTGCATCTGTGGAGTCGTCTGGGCATGGTGAACCAGGGGCATCATCCTCATCCAAAAGGTGGAATAGGAGAAATCAACGAACACTACTAGGGATCCATAAAGTCATCTTAGCTATGTTAGAGGCCCATGGCTCTCAACGCTCACCCTATAAGTGCCAATGTGGCTCTTTGGAGGGCTAGGACCTCGTATAGGGAGACCAAGCCGTAAATGGGAATCCACCTGCAATCTTGCATAAGATCCGATGTGTCCCCTTGCCCTCCAATACAACAAATCATTAGAATAATCAAGTAAAAGAGCTTACAAGTCATGGAACCAGTGGGACACTCCATGGTGGCATTCCCTTCCATAGTGGCCTTTGGCATGTATAAGTGTCTCCATGTTCAATAGGGGGTTAACTAAAGACCCTATTAGGTGGTTCCAACCTCTAAAGGGGGTGACATGTTCATGTTGCATCCTTCAAGGGGTTGGTGATAAATGATATAATAACAAAATGGAATGGCGATAAGGGGAAACATCAGGCCACATGTAACGCTGCAAGGGTAGCTATAACGAGGGAAGCCCACACTTGGGTATATAGGTGTAGGAGGGAGAAAATTGTGGTATGAGTTACCCTGACATTTGTTTTTCCACCTTTCTTCATATGCATTTTTCCTTTATTGATTTTTTTTTATAACTGCTCGGGGCTCCAGGGGATGGAGAGCATGATGTGTGAGATGTAGTAGTGAGTACCCCCTTAAGGTGGGGTGGTTTATTGCCCACTATGGGTTGGGACAATCATGGGTTTCTTAACGATAGAGGGGGTTCATCTAGGGCTTGTTACTGTTCAAACTAGCAGGGGACCTAAAGGGGATCCCTAAAGGGCAAATGCTAGACTAAGGGAAACAAATGGAGACTTAGCCCACTGTCACCTCAGCTAAGGCTTCTTTCTATTTATGAACTTTCACCAATGGGAGGAGACTCGGTATATTATGGAGTGACCGATGAAGGGTAAATCATTGAATGGATGTGGAGTAACCCAAATAATCCCTTTCGAGAAGAGTTTGAAAGATAGAGCTTGCTTGCTTTCTAAGGAAGGTACAATCTCTTCTAGGAAAAGGAAAGGAGGATTTGAGGGTTAGGTTTATGGGATAAGACTTGTAAAGGAGATTTCCAGTCCCTAAAATCCTTGTTGAAATTGGTATCCCATATGGTTATTGAAGATTTGTTTTTTTAAAGGAACAAGACCACACGAGACCAAGTGGACCCAGTCTACATCAGGAGGAAGGATTTTATTAACCAATGGCGTCCTTAGCCTAAATAAGGTAGGGGAAAGGATCAAAGAAATAATATTCACTTAAAGGTGTTGAATTGATCCAATAAGGTACTAGCCTTTGGGGATGTTAGGGAAAAGTTTCATCTCGGAGCTAGGGCTTGGATTTTCTCACAACTCCACTGTCAGAATGGCCTCAAATTTGGAGGAGGTCTTGAGGAAACACCAGTGCAGGAGGGGCTAGGAGATCAAACCTTTTGGAGGGCTAGTTCATTGGGAAAATGATGCCCTAGCTGACCCAACTTTGCTAGACCTAGGAAAAGGTGGAAGAAGTTGGTTTAAGGTGACCAATTTTTTGTATATTATGCCTTAGTCTTGGGAGAATGGAGTCTATGATGAATATGAATGAGGACCTTTGGTTCTTGGTCAATGAGGCCTTAAGACTACTTCACTAGCCTTTTAGGTCAATGAGAAGCAATCTTGCAGATTTTATACTTCGATGTGCAAAAGTTAATGGCTTGTTAAGATAAATTCATTGATAGAATTACCCCTAGGAGATTTCGTTCATATTACACGACCCATACATTGAGAGGTGCTATAATAGAGATACAATTTCACAATTTTAATGCAGTAAATGCATGTAGCAATTAGCCCTAAAAATAGCGAAAATACCAGTCCAATGTATATGAAAAAGTAAAAAAAGAATAAAATTAAAAGCATGTACTTACATGTAATAGAATATATCCAACCATCCACATTTTGATAAGAGAGAAACTCCAAGACAAGGTAAACCAAATCCACACATCAAAATTCGTCCATAAAGCTCCAAGAAAAAGTGTGAAATTCTCAGGAGAGAGAAGAGATCCAATCCAAAGTGATGATGAGAAAATGAACTCATCCCACTTGTATTTATACACTAATGAGGAGTTTGAATTAGCCTCCTTGGCCTACATAAGCCCCAAAAATAAAATAATGTTCCAATAATCCAACTTTTGGTGAGAAACCTACCAAACTAGCTCATAAATGAAATAATAAGCTTTTCAAGAGGTCAAATAATAATATATGCATGTCGTAGGGCCCTTTAAGAGGCTTAATGAGGTCCATGGGTGCCGTAATGAAGAGTAGGACTCTCAAAAGTAATGGACAAGGGGTTGGCCCCTTGTTCTCCAAACAATAAACCTGTGGTACTCCCAATGGGTGTGGGGGCACATCAATAACTTCAAAGGTCTCCAAAATGAGTTGAAGATGGATGCATATCATCTGCAGGGGCTCTAATGATGATGTATGGGATGTCACATCATCCTACAAGTCCTGGGTGAGCTGCCAAGTGCATGATACATCTGTGGTGCTAGTTGGGAAAAAATGAACCAGGTGCATCTTCGTCATCCAACGAGAGTATCTCAAGCATCTTTGACCATCCTCGGGGATCCATGGAGTGTTATCTACTGCTGTGGAGGCCCATGGATCTCAATGCACACCCTACATGTGCCAATGTAGCCATATGGAGGATGAGGACCTTGTATGTTATGAACCAGCTCAAGAAAAGATAGAAAAGATAGATCAACGCCTTAGAATTCAGCCTCTTCGAGGGGGCAACCTCCTTTACATTACACAAATGAACAATTCTTGGATGATACAAATGAAAAAACCTCCTTTCTATATATAGGAGTCTGAGGAGTCACAATATAAAGCAACCGACCTAACAATAATAATATAAAGCCACAAAAATAACAATAGATGGATCCTATGGGGCACAATAATAACAATATGGGGGCAATAGGGGCACAAAAATATTAATAAGGGGTACAAATACAATAATAATGGGGTAATCACTAGTATTATAGGGACCCAACATGCCCCTCTCCTTCAAAAAAACTGTTGTCCTCAACGCTTGAGTAGTTCTGGATACTTCTGTATAAAATTCTCATCCTCCCATGTGGAATCTTCAGCAGATAAGTTCTTCCACTTGATAAGATACT
>APFE030499063.1:4886-36219 GCA_000404065.3 Pinus taeda | reverse complement strand
GTAGAAGGTGCATTGGTAAGGCCAAAGGGCATGACCAAAATTTCATAATGACCCTCATGAGTTCTAAATGTTGTTTTCAGAATGTCTTCAGTGTTCATTCTTATTTGTTTATATCCTGAACGAAGGTCTAACTTGGTGAAGTAAATTGCTCAATGCAATTCATCCAATAATTCATCAATGATAGGAATGGGGAATTTATCTTAAATAGTGAGCTTGTTGAGCTCCCTATAATCCAGACACATGCGTCATGATCCATCCTTCTTGTGCACCAATACTACTGGAGCAGAGAGATAACTTTGACTAGGTTGAATTATACCAGCCTCTAGCATTTCTGCAACCATCCGTTCAATTTCACTCTTTTGGGCATAAGGATATATGTAAGGCCTGATGTTTGGAGGAACACTTCCTAGAATCAAATGAATAGCATGATCATGATCACGAATAGGTGGGAGGCCTTTGGGAGTCTCAAATACCCTAGAATGATTGTCCAAGGATTTTTGGAGATATGGAGAAATAGATAATTCAAATGTGGGAACCTCTAATGAACATAATTGTGAAATTATGCCTTGTTGTTCTTTCTTTAGAAACTTTGTCATGCTGTTAGAGCTAATTATCTTTCCTAGTTTCCCTGTGATACCCCTTAATTCAACTTCCTTTCCTTCTGAAACAAATTTCAAGAAAAGTTCTTGAAAATTAAAAGTTATCGTACCCAAAGATTGTAGCCATTAGACTCCTAGTACAATATCAACACCACCCATTGGAATGGAAAGTATTGGACTATTCAGCACATATTCTCCCATGGATAGCTTGATATTATGGCACTTTCCAGAGAAATTTATGGTTCCTCCATTTGCAACCATCACTTGACACTCTGGTGGTGGATATAGGAAGCAATTCAATTCCTTAGCTATCTTACAATGAATAAAATTATGGGTACTGCCCGAATCAATCAACACTATTACCTTTTTCTTCTTGATATGACCTTATATCTTGATAGTTTGAGGAGTGGTAGTTCTGGCCAATGCATTACAAGATATGGTTGAATTCATTTCTTCTTTCTCTAGGGTTTGTTCCTGGTGTGTATCCTCTTCTTTTGATGTTTCTTGTTCCTTTTCTTCCTCCTCTTCACAATCTATGTAAAATAATTTCTTCTCAGCACAGTTATGACCTTTAGTATATTTTTTATCATAATTGTAACAAATCGCTTTTGCTATTTTTTCTTCCAATTTTTGTGGTGTCAACCTCGTAGGTTGTGGAAGACTAGGGGCAACAACAATTCCATCTTTATAGTTGTGAGTGGTAGGCTTCCATGTTGGCATAATTTTGCTTTTAATTTTTCTTTCCAACTCGAATGCCTTCTCCAATGAATCAGGTTCCCAAAGGCGAACCTCATGTTTGATGTTATCCTTTAAATTCACTATGAACACATCAATCCTATACTCCTCTAGAATATCGTTTACCCTTATATTCAATTTTTGGAAGTCCTCAATGTGTTCCACCATTGAACCCTTTTGTTTGAGATTTATTAATTGGCTAAAAAAGTTGTTTCTTTTTGTATCCTCATAATGTGCTATCATTTCTTCCATAAAAATTTCCTAAGTGGCAATTTTTTTATGAGAGCAAAGCCATCGATACCATACAAACTGATTGGGTTCCAAATATAAAGTTGCAATGCGTACCTTTTGTGTGCTTTGTACACTATGGAGATCGGAATATTGCTCCATTTGTAGTATCCATGTTATGGGATCCTTGCCATCAAACTACCTCATATTGTTTATTTGGAGCATGGTGGGTCTTCAATCCAATGTTAGATTCTATGAAATCATGACTAACGTTTCTTTTGTTCTCATCACGAGTTTTCTTTGCTACCCTTTCGCCATTAGTAAGAATTTCTTGTAGCAACTTTGTCAAATCTATATTCAAATCTTCCATGTTGCCTTTAAGGTTTGCTTCTATACCATCCATATTAGCTTCCATGCCATCCATATTAGCTTCAGTTACTTTTCTTGAGAGCGAAATGTGTTGCACTTGGTCTCGTAATTTTGATATATCATGTTGCATTTCTTCCTCTTCTTCATGTGTCATAGTAGAGATTTCAGGTTGCTTACTAGGTGTTTCCATTTTCTTTCTTCACGTCATCAATGAATAATAATTATGCTTCACAGTTCCCTTTGAATCACTTCAAACTACTTTCTCAAATAAGGCTTATGCAAATTTAAAAATAAAACTACACACACCCTTTTTTTTTTCCGCTTTGTATGAGCTCGATCTTGAACTGCCTATAGCTCTATAATTTTGGATCACCAAGTTATGAAATTTCGGCATGTGATATCCTTTGATTCTTCATTCCAATCCCACAAGTCTGATTGCAATTGGATTCTCTAAGAAAGAGTTATGCCCAATCTCTCGTGATGACCTAATTATAGACTAGTTCATTAGATCGAATTTGTATGACGTTCCATGTGCCATTGTTTCAACCTTAGGTTCTGAAAATGATACCCAACAAACTACATGCCATATTTTCTATCACTCCTTACAAAATCTGAATCAGTCTCTCAAAGAGAAAGTTATGATAAATTTCCCTAGGTGACCCTTTAGAGATCCAATTCGGGGTCTACACAAACCCTAACTTCCTCAGTTCATATATCCGAAAATATAGTGACACCAGATCTGGAATTCGATCACGCGGTTAATCACGATTCCATCTCAAATGGGTTTCAATTTTAGCTTCCGAAGGTTCTTATAAACAAAGTTATAGCGAACATTCCACGATGACCTGTTTGAAGCAGCAAAACCCTAAAATCCAAAGCTCTCATACCAATTGTTATGCAACCAGCTCACAAAATAGAAGAAAGAGATAGATCAACAACTTAAATTATAGCCTCTTAGAGGGGTAAACCTCCTTTACATTACACAAATGAATAATTCTTGGATAATACAAATGACAATACCTCCTTTCTATATAGATGAGTCTAAGGGGTCACAATATAATCAGAGCTAACATAATGATAATAATATAAGGGCACAACAATAACAATAAGGGGTACAATGAAAATAATAATAAGGGAATACACTAGTATTATAGGGACCTAACAGTAGACCTCACATTTTGTAATTTGTAATTTTAATATATTCATTTTAAATCACTCAAGGCAAAACAACTTTAAACAAAACCTAAGAATCATCTACTAACATTATAGGAATGATTAAATGCAAAATGTACCAGGTAAATGAAAATTTACTTTAATTTCTACATATTCATGAACTTAAATATGTAAAACCAAGTTTTAAGCATCAAACCATACATCATGAAAATTGTACCATGCAAAATGTACATAAACTCCAAAATTAGAATGTATTAAATCATAATAAATGGTTCAAGATTTAGAATATGTTGAAAATTTATATCATTATAAAAGCAAATATATAACAAAAGTTTGTCAAATAATAAGATGAATTAATGCATAATAATTTTTTTTACCTTAAAGATGTCGAAAATTTATATCATGATAAAAGTAAATATAACATTAAAAGATTTTCAAATAAAAAGTTGCATCAATTTAGACAATATCACTCAAATATATGATCTATCAACCTCTTCGTGCTCCCATATGAATCATCGGTGCCCTACAAAACATGTATAATTGCATATATACATAAGATTATGTACTTTAAAATTAAGTTTTAATGTTTTAAAATTAAATGAGAATGTAATCTTCAAAACAAAATTATAAAAAGTTACAAATTCCATGCAACACCTCATGGTGTTACCCCTCCATTGTGACCTTTTGGTGTTCGTCATGCACTGTGCCCTCCTGGATGCCCTATACAATACATGTACGTGTATATATTAGAAATTTTAAATTGCACATGAAAATGCATAAACTCGCAATATTAAAAAATTGTTACACGACTTTTTCAAATTGTTTAGATGATCTTATCCCCATTGTCAACTCCATCGCCAAAATCCCTGGAGAATGGAAACCATCTCCACAAACCTAAAATTCCAAAATTTTAAAACTATAAGATAAATCTGTCTTATTTTTAATGAAACTTGCATTTCAATTTATAACAAAGCATGAGTGAAATATTCAATACTTGTGGCACATCTCTTAATAGGGAGGAAGAGGGTGGCGCTATGTCCAAAACATCCTTCGGAATCAGAATCCGTTAACATTTAATTATATATACACAATTATTTCTTTCAAAAATATGTCCTCACAATATACTGATATAATAAAAGTAGAATAATAATTGTATTGACATGAACTCTTAAAAAAATCTAACATCTCTCAAAATAGCTTCATTGGAACTTGAACTTGGGACCATGAAATTATTAAAATTTCCATTCAACAAACGAGTTAACTACAAATGGTGAACATATGATACATTTGTGTTAGATTATGTCTAAAAAAACAAAATGTATGTGAATCGACATTAACACATACATTACAAATTACATTAAAATATCCACCCTAACCATTAATGCATACCGATCCCACACCCTCTTCTTCATGAACAATTAGGTATTACTAACCATTACGACAAGCCTTTGGATATGCTTTAACCTCCTAAGTATTCATATTATCTATCTCCTCATTTGTTTTATATATAAAATTAGCATGTACATCAACTCGTGCTCTTTGTTGATTTAGACCGATGTCAATTCTGGTCAATGCACTCTGTAAGTTTCCTATAATGGCATCTCTTCCTTCTCGACCAATTTTAGAAGTGGCATCCATCTCTAACTGCAAAGTTACCATACGAGGAGGTTGGCATGCCAAAGGTGGCCGAGGGTGAAGCAATTAAGTATCACATAATGCGCTCTTATGATCATATAACCGACCTTTCCCAGTACCACAATATTTAGATGGAAGGTCATTATAATCAGGTTTCATACCCAAAAATAATTCTACATAAAATAATTTTTCAAAATAAATTGGAACCTCGTCATTCCATGGATGCTTTCGATATGCTGCAAGGAACCTATCATACAAATGGCCAGCTATATCAGGGTGCTTGAAATATTGCACCTTGACCATATTTCTTTTCGAACCTTCTTTAAAATTAAATATAGATTTTGCATTTTATTTTATAGCCCTTTTACTAACCTTGGCCCATTTATCAGGATTGTCGCTGCTTCTTTCTATGCCTCATCATATCTATAAATGAATTTATGGTTGGCCCAAGCTTCTCATAAATATCAAGAAATGAGCTTAGAGAGTGCACAACTATTTCTAAGCTTTCTCTACTCTCTGCAAGGAGCTCCAAATTGCCAAGATCTTTCCTCAATTTAGAATAATGATTTTTGCACCTTTGTAATGTGCATTGTTGAAGGTTTGTCTCCCAAGGAAGCTCATCCAGAATATCAGATGGATAAGTGGTAGTTGTTGTCTAACCTTTTTCTTGAATTGTCCAGTTTCGTTTAGGTCTACTTTGACCAACATTTTCACCCTCTGGATCAATATATAAAATTACATAAATATAAAAAAATTGTGAACAAATGTATTCATACAGTGTATGCAAGATAGACATGTACACGCATATGTGCATACAATTCATTTACATGTACAAATTTGTTTTAACATAATTTTTTTATAAAATTTACCAAAATGATGTTGACCACCCAGAGAATGTTGACCACCCTGAGATTGATGATCACCCAGAGAATGTTAACCACCCTGAGATTAATAACTAACCGTAGAATGTTGACCATTGCCATGCGACAACATTGTGAGCAAAACATCTATAAACATTAGAAAATCAATTCAATATTTATGTTTACATACATATGATTCTACTTATATATATATATATATATGCCACGATCGATGTGAACGATGGACCTCCCCCGATTCATTTAATATTCTCTTTGATCCATGACCTCGACCTCCCACTCTAGTAGATGCATGAGACTCTATCGATGTTTGCCTCGAAGTATCATGTAGCAAATCCTCATCCATGATATGGATATCTATAGATATGTATATGCATGATATTTAAAAATTTACCTCATGCATTTACAATTCTTTTTGTAATTGTTATGTAAAAAGATCAGGAATTCAGAAAATTGTTTTAAGCCTTGAAGTTACTTCATGCATTTAAAAATCTTGAAATTTCTATAAAAAAAGATTAAGAATTCAGAAAATTGATATAACCCTTGAAGTTACCTCATGCATTTAATTGATGTAACCCTTGAAATCACATCATGCATTTTAAGATTTAAGATCTTAAAATTTCTATTTAAAAACATTGAAATAATTTAGAAAATTAATGTAACAATCTAAAGCTCTTCATTTATAATATAGTCAAGACTAAAAACACAAATGTTGAACCATGCACATTTTGAAAATTAAATACAAAATTTTCTAAAACATGTCAAGTTCACCAAGTTGTGCTTACATAGTGGGGGCACACTTGGTACAGAATTGAAAAAAACACATGGTCATTAAAAATGACACATTTATAACTAAAAAACACACATATCAAAGATATATTACAATGTCTATCAATAAATATTGATGGAGAAATTCTTAACACTAATTCGTATTTCACACACAAATCTTGAATTGACATTTCCCCATTTAATAGATCACTAGACATTCTATTAAAATTTGCACAATGCCTTATGCTAAATTATTGAAATTGACTCACAATTTTTTTGCTTCTCCATGCAGTTGTTTTAACCTCTCATTTTTAACTTGGTATACGTCTTTCATTTGGTTGCACACAAGTTTAGAATTGGTGCAGACTACAATTACATTGGATCCATACTCTCTAGATATTCCTAAGCCTTCTATCAATGCAATATAATATGATTCATTCTTTGTTGTTTTTCCAGATACATTCATTTTCCTTTGGAGGACTTTGTTCATCAAAATATATGCATAGTACATAAGTAATAATTGCTTGCCCTAGATTGGGATAACAAGAAAATTCTATGCATAATTTCCAATTTTCAACCATGTTTAATGGGTTTTTTGATCCTTTTTTTAAAATGGGAGGGGCTAGTTCCCTTTAGAAGCTTTATGGGCCCTATTTTATTACATATATATATGGTACATATGCGTGTCAGCAAGGCTGACAGCCGTCACATTGAAACTATAACTGCTATCACCGGGGTCGCAATGGATCATCATACGTTGCAGCTCGCGCAGCCTCCATAGGAATCGAAACCGATCGGGGGGCGTGCAAACCAACCCGCCCGACCGCTGTATCATGCACTTCGCGTGCAGGGTTTTTTGATCCTTGTAAAAAACAAATTCAATAAAATGAATTTAATATATTTAGTATTGTTAGGTTGTGCAAAAGATCACTGTTTAGACAAATCTGGCGGAAGGCTAGGTAGCAAGAAAGGTTGTTTCTACTTGGTTAGATGGTTGGAGAATTGCAAGTAGAAAACAACTAGAGATCTCTAATTCAACTAAACCACAAATCTCTAATTCATTTAACTTAGCTTCAACTCAAGTGAAAGTTGAAAGTATTTACTAATTTATTTTTATGTTCATTCCAAAAATACAAATCTTAACTTAGCTTCAAATCACCCAAGTTTGAAATTATTTCTTAATTTATTTTTATTTTCTTCCTTAGAAATTTAACACTTATTTATTGTTATAATTTTTTTTATTAAAGCATAATATATGTTATTTATATGTTCTTTTTAAAACTATAGTTAACAAAGGAAAAAAAATTAAAATGAAAAATGATAGACTGGTTTTATTCTAGTAAATTTAACACTTATATTACCTTGTCATAAAATTTTCTAACTAAACCTATAATACATGTTTATTTATATGGCCTAAATGGGTCTATTTATATATACTTATTTCAAAATATAGTTAAGAAAGAGGAAGAAAAAATAAAATGAAAAACGATAGTCCGAGTTTTATTCTAGTAAATTTAATATCTATGTTGACTTCTTAAATTTAAAACACTAACATTAAAATTAAAATATCAAAAATAGATGACAAAGCAATGTCAACACTCTAATTATCTTCAATCTCATGCACCTAACAAAATAGAAATGAAGAATATATATCTCAGAAAGAAACTACTACTTGAAAAGAGCAAGTACAAAAACCTTCAATTAAGTGTATTCTGCCTCATCTGAAGAAGCGAATAAGACCTACGTTCCAAGAAAATAGGTAATCTTGAAGTGAATTACACATAATGAAAAAAGAAACATAAATGAACATATAACAATAGAAGCAAGGAAAGTATGTTACCAAGAACCATCAAGGTTGCTCTATGAGATAAATCAAGGTAGAACAAGTCAACCCGATAACATTAAAATTAAAACAACAAAAATAGATGACAAAGCAACGCCAACACTATAATCAGCAACCCAGTAAAATTAAAATTAAAACACCAAAAATAGATGACAAAGCAATGAAAACACTCTAATTATCTTCAATATCACGCTCCCAACAAAATAAAAATGAAAAATATGTATCTCAAAAAGAAACCAATACTTGAACAAAGCGAGTATAAGAACCTTCAATTAAGTGTATTATGCCTCATCTTAGGAAGCTAATAGGACCCATGTTCCAAGGAAATAGGGAATATTGAAGTGAATTAGACATAATGAAAAAGGAAACATAAATGAACATATAACAAAAAACCAAGGAAAGTATGCTACTAATAAGAATCAAGGTTGTTCTATGAGATAAATCAAGGTAGAACATGCCAACCCAATAACATTAAAATTAAAACACCAAAAATAGATGACAAATAAATGCCAACACTCTAATTAGATTCATTATCATACACCCAACAAAATAAAATGAAAAATATGTATCTAAAAAAGAAACTACTACTTGAATAGAGCAAGTACAAGAATCTTCAATTAAATGTATTCTGCTCATCTTAGGAAGTTAATAAGACCCATCTTCTAAGTAAATAGGGAAGCTTGAAGTGAATTACACATAATGGAAAAAGAAACATAAATGAACATATAACAATAGAAGCAAGGAAAATATGTTACCAAAAAGCATCAAGGTTGTTCTACGAGATAAATCGAGGTAGAACAAGTCAACCCAATAACAAAAAACAAAAATAGATGAAAAAGAAATGCCAACACTCTAATTAGCAACCCAATAACATTAAAATTAAAACACCAAAAATAGATGACAAAGAAATGTCAACACTCTAATAAGCTTCAATCTCATGCACCCAACAAAATAGAAATGAAAAAGATGTATCTCAAAAAGAAACTACTACTTGAAAATAGAAAGTACAAGAACTATCAATTGAGTGTATTATGGCTTGTCTTAGGAAGCTAATAAGACCCATGAGAATAGGGAAGCTTGAAGTGAATTACACATAATGAAAAATGAAATAAATGAACATATAACAACATATGCAAGGAAAGTATGCTATCAAGAACCATCAAGGTTGTTCAATGAGATAAATCAAGGTAGAACAAATTGACTCAATAATATTAAAATTAAAATACCAAAAATAGATGAAAAAGCAATGCCAACACTCTAATTAGCAAACCAATAAAATTAAAATTAAAACACCAAAAATAGATGACAAAGCAATGCCATCACTCTAACTAAATTCAATCTCATGAACCCAAGAAAATAGAAATGAAAAAGATGTATCTTAAAAAGAAACTACTACTTGAAAAGACAAAGGACAAGAACCTTTAATTAAGTTTACTCTGCCTCACCTTAGGAAGCTAATAAGACCCATGTTCCAAAGAAATAGGGAAGTTTGAATTGAATTACACGTAATGAAAAAAGAAACATAAATGAATATTTAACAACAGAAGCAAGGAAAGTATGTTACCAAGAAGCATCAAGGTTGTTCTACGAGATAAATCAAAGTAGAACAAATCAACCCAATAAAATTAAAATTAAAACACCAAAAATAGATGACAAATAAATTTCAACACTCTAATTAGCTTAAATCTCATTCACCCAACAAAATAGAAATGAAAAAGATGTATTTCAAAAGGAAACTACGATTTGAAAAGAGCAAGTATAGGAACCTTCAATTAAGTGTATTTTGTCTCATCTTAGGAACCTAATAAGACCCATGTTCTAAGAAAATAGGGGAGCTTGAAGTGAATTACACATAATGAAAAAGGAAACATAAATGAACATATAACAACATAAGCAAGGAAAGTATGTTACCAAAAATCATCAAAGTCATTCTACGATATAAATCAAGGTAGAATAAGTCAACCCAATAACATTAAAATTAATATACCAAAAATATATGACAAAGCAATGCCAACACTCTAATTACAAACCCAATAACATTAAAATTAAAACACCAAAAATAGACAACAAATCAATTCCAACACTCTAATTAGCTTCAATCTCATGCACCCAACAAAATAGAAATGAAAAAGATGTATCTCAAAAAGAAACTACTACTTGAAAAGAGAAAGTGCAAGAACTATCAATTAAGTGTATTCTACCTCATCTTAGGAAGCTAATAAGATTGATATCCAAGCAAATAAGGAAGCAAGGTGAATTACACATAATGAAAAAAGGAAACATAAATGAACATATAACAACAAAATCAAGAAAAATTTGTTACCAAGAAGCATCAAGGTTGTTCAATGGCCATGATATCATCATCTCTTTCATTGGCGTCCTCTTCATTGATCAAATTTTTCATTTTATCGATTAAAATGTTATTTGCTGAGAAGATGGGGATATGATACTAGCATTAATGATAGGTTCATCATTTCTAACTCTTTGGCACTGCATCATATGGCCATATTCTCATGATAGGACATTTTGATTGAGTAGGGGCTCCTGATAATCATAGGGCTTCTCTTCAAAGCATTTATGTGCATTTGTACCATAGTTCTATGAGATAAATCAAGGTAGAACAAGTCAACCAAATAACATTAAAATTAAAACACCAAAAATAGATGACAAAGCAATGCCAATACTCTAATTAGATACCCAATAACATTAAAATTAAAACACCAAAAATAGATGATAAAGAAATGCCAACACTCTAATTAGCTTCAATCTCATGCACCCAACAAAATAGAAATGAAAAAGATGTATCTCAAAAAGAAACTACTACTTGAAAAGAGAAAGTACAAGAACGTTCAATTAAGGGTATTCTGCCTCATCTTAGAAAGCTAATAAGACCCATGTTCCAAGCAAATAGGGAAGCTTGAAGTCAATTGCACATAATGAAAAATGAAACATAAATGAACATATAACGACAAAAGCAAGGAAAGTATGTTACCAAGAACCATCAAGGTTGTTCTACAAGATAAATTAAGGTAGATTAATTCAACCCAATAACATTATAATTAAAACACAAAAAATAGATGACAAAGCAAAGCCAACACTCTAATTAGCTTCAATCGCATGCACCCAACAAAATAGAAATGAAAAAGACGTATCTAAAAAAGAAACTACTACTTGAAAAGAGCAAGTACAAGAACCTTCAATTAAGTGCATTTTGTCTCATCTTAGGAAGCTAATAAGACCTGTGTTCAAAGCAAATAGAGAATCTTGAAGTGAATTACACATAATGGAAGAAAAAAACATAAATGAAGCAGTCATGCTATAAAGGGAAGCAAAAGTGACCTGGAACAAATTGATAATGTAGAGGATTAAAATTGACAATGTGACAACAACAATTTAGGGGAATCTAAGCTAGAGGTAACATTGAGTGAATATGCATTGATAATATTATTGTCCTTTGAAATTATTATTGTCGAGTGACCTGGTTAAATGGGCCATTTACAATATTTTTTTAAACACTTACACAATGTAATTTTATTTAAAAATAAAAACAAAGAACTGGAAAGCTGAAAATGAAAAACAATACATTAAATGAAAAATAAAATTCAATTGTCACTTCTTAACCAACACCATGATAGATTATATCAAATAAATTTGATATTTATACATAATCGTTTCATTGATATGCATTGTATTTGTTTCTAACTCTCAAACTGAATTGCATAAATCTCAATAGAGTTTTGTATATATTGGTTACACGTTATTTATTATAGGGTAATGTTTTTAGCCGAGAGATGTTAACGTACTACAACTACTTTATTGTAGCTAAAAATCAAGTTTCATATCTAATAGACGTCTATGAAAGGGAAAGGCCCAATACTAAAGAACGAGACTACATCATAACAAAGTGTCGGGAATCTCAGCTGATGGAATAAACAAATGTATGAAATTACGGACATATATAGAATTGTTGTGATTGCACATTCAAAACCACAAATTGCATTCTTTTGTTTACATGACATAACATGAATTTTTTCCCAGTTTGAGAATCAGTAGGTAACAAAATCATACAACTTTGTGCAAACCACATGTTACTACCATCTCTTGGTCTATTAGATCCTAATGCACCAATACATAGAGCAATCATATATTCCTAGGCTTTGTGTGTAACTATCAATATAAGGATCCGTGAATGGGCAATTTTTTCACTGGTTTATAGGTTGGATATGACTTTGGTTATAAGACAAAGTATATATATTGAAGTTGGCTTAACAAAATTAGTGATTGGTTTGAATATTAAGCAACAGAGGTGCATTAATTTTCCTTAATAGAGTTAGAGATAACAGAGTTGGACTTGCTTCCCATTGATGCGAAATGATCTGGCCATCAAAAGCAACCAAGCAGTGTGACACATTTGAAAACAAAGATATCTAATCATGCCTTCTAGTGAAAACACAGATATCTAATCATGCCTTTTCATGATTAGCAGTGGACAAGATTTAAACTTAGCATTGAAAAAGTTATAATGGTATTTACATTTTTAAACTTTTGGTGTAAGATTTATGTTGATGAGATGGATAAGCCATAAACCTACTTCTTATCAAATCTCCAACTAATCATCAATTACGTTAACAAGGTTCACTCATTTTTTCCATGCCCTGTTAGAATAAGAAGGTAACCAATGTAAAAGGTAAAGGAATTTATAATTCTAGAAACCAATTTCCCCAAACAATGGAGAATTTTGCCAGAATTTTTTATAGTGATGGAAACGATTTACCCTAAAATGTTGAATCGTATGTAGAATTATGCGAAAATGATGAGATGATGAGATGATGAAATTTCCAAAATGATTGCAGAGGTAGAGAAACTAAAAAGTGAATATCAAGACTGGAAAGAAACACTGGAATTGAGGAATGCATTAGATCAATACATCCACAACATGAATAAAATATTGAATAATGCAAAACTAAGGGAAGAGATGAATAACGAAGATGCTCAAGACATCAAAGCAGGTCTTGAAGAGAATCCAAAATTGGAATCTCCTTTGTTTATTTCAGAATATTCAATTTAAAACTAGTCAAGAATTGGAGTGACAAAAATGACCCTAAAAATTGACCTTACTCCTATTCCACAAAATGTCGAATATTATTTCGAAAATTAGGATGATTGAAAATAATGTTAAGGTTTTCAATGCATAAGTTGCTCATGAATGGATTTATCAAGAGATGGACTACATATGTTTACCGATGTTTAGATAAATGTGTTTTGTTCAATGAAAAGTTACCTAGAGTATTTGTAAAATCTAATAAGCTAATCTGAATGTCAGTCCCTTGGAATGCTATGGTGTTGCAAGTGCAAGTAAAATATAGTAAGAGCAACTGATATCAATTTCAAAGATCAAAACATTTTCAAAAACTAGTTGGACAATTAAACTTAGACAATCTTGACTTCTTGTAATAAGCCGATATTTATTCTATTATGGTATGGAAACTATAAAATGAAAACTAAAGCATTACAAGTTGGACAATTACACAGAAAAACTTATGGCATGCACTTCCATGTTCTGCAAACAATGGAGCATAGGGATGCCTCTTTTCACATTATAAAGCTTCTACATCATCACAATCAATGTCTTCATTGAAATTTATTTTAGGTAGAGATTTTTGTGAATTCATGATCATCATAACAGATAGTTCAGTAGGAGCCTTGGGAGAATTACCTAGTCTGGATAGGAGGCTAAGAAAGCTGCCAGGGATGAGTGCACCAACCAAAATTTCTCTGGCACCAACCTGCAAAAAAACAATAAACATTATAAAAAATTCCAATTAAAAAATTATTGTAAAAAAAAAAAATTTATGAACAAACCTCATAGTGCTCGGCTTCAGCTTTGGCAGGGCTTCGAAAACCATGCCCAAAAAAACAATAAATTTAAATTACGAACGAACCTCACAGTGCTTGATAGACCACATTCAAAAATCAACATAGCAGAAAACTTCGCAGCAAGGTTTGGTTCATCGTATATATAAAAAAATTTCGACCAAATAAATAGTTTGGCTGAACTATTTTTTGTCGATTTTTTCAACTCAGACAAAGATTTTGTTTAACAGTCGACATTAGTCTAAACAGACAAAAGTTTGGTCGAACGTTAGTATAATAGTTCGGTTGAATAAATTTAGAAAATTCAACCGAAAAAAATTGTGTTCAGCCAAATAAATTTAGAAAATTCGATTGAAAATAATTATGTCTAGCCAAAAAATTGAGATTGTGAATTTTTTGGAGGCGTTTCTCACAAAAATGTAACCCAACTTCATGTTTTCACCCAATACTTACATGTATTACCCTTTTTGAAAGAATATCAACAATCTGATTTTGTTCTTTGTAGATGTGAGTGTAGGTAATGCTCTGGAATGAGGGTTCCAGATTCCTTATGCGTCTCATCGAATTCGAAAAAATATGAGGGTTGAATTGAGTGTAATCTTTGACCTAGTCTATAATTCGTGTGGCGTCTCCATGTACATAAATTTTGTCCAACCCCAGCCATTTAGCAAAGGTGAGAACACCCTAGAGTTGTAATGTTCCAAACTTAAATAAACAGTGATATGCAAAGCAAAAATGATTTACAGTAGATAAATTTTAAACAATCAGCCAATGCTCATAAAAACTCTAGAAGTAATAACCAGTTGAGCCATTTTATTAATCAATGGAGCAAGTGCAACAGTATGGAGGAATGAACCTGGGATCTCAATGTTGGAAATGACTACTCCTCTAATGTTCTGTGCTGCCTAGAAAACTACATTACTAGTTGAAAAGGGACTGCAAGAAACTCCACCTCCGATGCTCAGAAAATGCTACAAATTTAACCTCAAGCTCCTTGACCAAAACCCACAAAAACCTCGAAAGGGTTTGGCCTATCTTCAAGCCAAAGTCAAACCCACAAAATGGTGTGAATTCCCCAGCTAACTAATAATTCACCATATTATAAGAATTAGGATTTCAGGCTCAAATAACATCAAGAAAATTCTGAAACTTTAACCATAGACTCCTCTCAGAAAACCCAGAAAAACCCACGAAGGAATTTGGCTAGGTTATACTTATAAAATTCGACCCCCTTCAAGCCCAGCTTCAACTACAACTGTAAAAATCGGCCTGCTAGAATATGCCTGTAAATCCTCCTGGAAATGGACCCAAAGTGCTAGGATGACCTCTACCATCAATCCTCTGACTTCCCGAATGGAATTCTAGCCTATGGCACCTGCTCCTTAGCTCCACGAAATTGTTGTACTGCCCTCTGTGGTGTCCCCAAGCCCAGTAATTTGAACTGCTTGGATGCTGGCTCTTCTGGCTCCAAAAATCACAAGAATGGATGACCCTTTACTACTCTCCCAATCCTCTAACTCTCCTGGCAATATCTTGATGACTGATAGCTCCAAACTCCGCCTGCGTATTCTCCAGCTAGCCAGAAATATGCACTCCCTGTTGTGACTAAGTGGTAGTGCTATAACACACTCTTGGAACTCATGAAATACTCATGGAACTACCTCTCTAGGGAGGGCATGGATGGTCCCCCAAAGTAGAGGTTGAATCTTCTGCTTGAGAGATTCGTGGCTAAACAACTAGTTGACTTAGCTTAATAGTAGAGCGAACAATCAAGTATTTTTTATTGCAAGCTGTAAGAATGAATCCAAAATGAGAGTTGATCCCTCCTTATAACTCCTTGGGCCTCCCTAGCCTCATGTGTACCCCTCCATCCACCTATTCGACTTTCCCTGAACCTATTCGAATGAGACGATTCAAAATCCCATTTGGGTGGCCCCGACATTCCATTAGCAACCAAATAAAGTTGAATTGCCTCCTAAGTCCCTAAGTCGAAAATGATGGGTTCTCTTCCTTAGCCAAAATTGTGCAAAATTGTGTAGCAGAACCTTGTTACAGATGTATTTGAGAAGGTACATGACGGTCCTCCCATCCCAAATATTGCTTTCCTTCAAGCAACCTCAAAGCTAGGTGCTCCAAAATATGCTCACCCTCCCAGGTGGCATCCTCATCCGGTAAGCTCCCCCATGTGCCAAAAATCACTTGTCCTCAAGAAATGCCTGGGAAAGCATCCTCTCTAACTATTGCTCCCCATTGTCACTGCAAAATGTTCTAGGGTCACAGATGTGCCACTAGATTGTGTCTAACCTTTGCACTATATTGATATGAAAGAATCCTCCAATACTAGGATCCCAGACAATCATCTCCAACATGAAGCTTGCCTCACTCCATTCACTATCTTGCCCAGTGAAAGTACCAGAAGTCCCCTGCTCCATCAGTGACTCGCTAAAACCCAATGGAAAATCTGTATGATCTCCCCCTGTAGTAGTTGTCGCATCCCTAAAGGTTATTGAGCTGTGAAGAGCTGTGATGCCCCAGTTCCCTGCTAGTTCAAGAGTGGTGCCACCATGTTGATGTTGCGTTACTCTGACTATGTCATACTCCCTATCATGCGCAGTTAGTATCCTCCTCTCCTAGAACTCGATGGTGGAATACTGAAAGAGGCGAGACACATCGTGCTTGGGAATCTCCATGGCACCAAGGCTTACCCATCCAAATCTAACTTTGAACCTGTGAAGCAACATAGAATATCTGCCTCCTCATATGATGAAACCCTCTGTGAACCCCCATGTGGCATCCTAAGAGCGAACTATATCACTCTTTGCCACGACTCCTCTTATCACGAGTGATCTATTGATCAACTGAATCCTTGCATCCCATAGCGAGACCTATTCCAGAATAGCTCTGTCAACTGATCTATTTGCATGCTTTAACTTCAAGATCTCTACCTTTGAAACGCCTTCCTTCCTTTTTTCCTTTGCATACATGACAATGTGGAGGTTTGTCGTTACACCAAAACCTGCAGGTGTTGGTAAACATTCCAAACCAGTAACTAGGATCCCCAGGGTGGAAATTACGGATTCCATAGAGGTGCGGTGATTCTTCCAACACCCCCCCTCAAACGCAACTCGGGGGAATCAAACCTGGGTCCAAGCTCTAATACCATGTGGAGGTTCGTCGTTACACCAAAACCTACAGGTTTTGGTAAACATTTCAAACTAGTAACTAGGATCCCCAATGCCACGCCCCAATTATTTTTTCGTTAAATTGGCTGGGTGCAGCACCTCCTAAGTAATTAACATCTTCCATTGTTATCTTACTTTACGAACTACGCCTTAACATTCATCATTATACATGAATAACATATTAATGTGCGGAATCCATTAATATCATAACATTATAGAACAATAGCATGAACACTTCATATGCAATGTAAATCTTTTATTATATGAGAGAATATTTTTACAAGTGTCCGGGAGTATAACTCGACCGGCATTACAACCGAGTCGGGTGCCCACCCATGCAAGACCGCACGGTGGTCTCACCCAACGACCTAACAATATACAACACAAGTCTTTTTTCCAAGACGGGCGGGTGCACCCGTGCACGACCTTTGCCCAAAATACAACCCAAGTCTTGTTCAAGAGTTCGGGGGGCGGGCGCCTTAGAACGCCCTCCACCCGCACCTTCAACCACTTTACAATTCTCTTGCAACCCGTGTACACCGCCTGGCGAGCTGGCGCATGACCTACGCCTTCGCTGCAGTATTTCCACCTCTTTGCACTTTCGTTTGGCTGATTGAAGTTCGATGGATCGATTCTCAAATGGCATCTGTCATGCCCCCAAGCTGGCGATAGTCTTCCAACCGCTCTTGGCGAGGTGCAGCACCACCGAACACTTTCTTTTCACCAATACTTATGTTTGTGGACTACACCTAACCACTTATCCTACTTAGTTTGTGTTTCGCAACTAAGTAATTATTATGTTTCCTTTATACCAATGAACACCCATACACATTCATTATCAACAGCAATTATACAAGAGAACACAATTGCACAGTATAAAGGGAGGGGCAACTCCCTGAACAATGAGTCTGCCTGAATGATATATTATACAATCTTCAATTTTACAAAGATTTACAAGTATACTTGGAAACATCAAGTTTCATACTTAGCCAGATTTACAACTTCATCACACCTCCGTGTGATAGCCAAGATTTCCTTGCCCATGTCGGGCGGCGTGCCCTCACACGAGCTGCCAACCAAACTTCACAACCTAACCTTTGCACAACGGGTGGGCGACCTCACCCAAGTCCCCCTTTGTTTACCTCCGAATGGTGGGCGGGCGACCTCACCCAAGTCACCTTTCTTCCACCTCCGCGTTTGCCTTTGCACGACGGGTGGATGCTCACCCGAGCTACCCAAGAACCCATGTCAACTGGGCACCCGGTGCCTTCACCCATGCATTAGTGCCTCTCACCTTCGTTCAAGACTCGTGCTGCTTAAACGAGCTCCCCAAGAGTTGGGTGCATACGACCTACGCCTTTCTCTTCTTGCTGTGGCCCTTTACTTTGCACTTCTTCGTAGAAGACTTGAGCGACTTGCTTCTTGCTATTCAAATGAAACTTCATCGCATATCGCATGTTTTATATACGATGCGCTCGGCAAGTCTTGGCTACCCAAGCTGACTTGCCAATGCCCTCATGCATTGTTTGGTCTCTTGCCTTTGTGTTGGTCGGCCAACACTTCAACGCATTTCCACTACAATACATGAGGTCGGCCCGTGGGTTGAGCCTTCGCTCCCCATGCCTATAAACACCTCGCTCGTCCTCCTCCATGCATTATTTTAACCTATCCTTCATGCACTTGTCAAGGACTCACACTTCGCACTTTTCCTCCAACCTTCGTTCATCACTGAACTTGGTCGCACATCGGGTGGGCGTGCCTAGGAACCGCAGGTCCTTACATCCTCCTCCACCTGAAATCGTTATCTTCCTCGACAACATACCATCCTGGTAGCCATCCACCAAGACCAATATCAACAACTGTCTCATCCTTAGTCCATGATGTCAACTCATCCACATACTGCAAACATCCATGCAACATATGTAGAACTTCCATCTCCATCATGTGTTGTCCCATCCTGTGAACTTTCCTCCTTTCCTACCTGATGCCAACATCTCTCTGTGCACTTCTGGACCCCATGTTTGAACTAGTTGGGTAGCTAATACAACTATCACGCTCAAGCCATGAGAGTGAACATCCTTATGCCTTTACCAGTCTATCTCGGATTCTGCCACATCCCAAACTCACCAAGAACATCACCCCTGCTCAGGTCCATGGAAACTCCATCCCATCTGCAACATGTCATGATGCTTGATGCCAAGCCATCTATGCACCATCTATCATACCTGCTCAACCTGTTTCAAGGACTCATTGCCACGAGCAGCTAACAATGCGCCCCATCTTCTTTGTCCTCTAAGAAGATGTGGAGGGAGTAGAGCCTGAAGGCTCACCCTCACTTATAATCTCAATCCACCTATCAGGATTCTCTATTTCCATCTTCTGTAGATAATTGACCTGATCCTCCTCTCAGACATTCAGCCTCACATATGCCTCATCATCATCTTCAACCACTTCTAGCCTTCTTGACAAATCCAAGATACTATCAGAAAGTGTCTTGATGACCAATGACTGCTTGGTAAGCTTTGTCTCAACCATAGACAACCGCTTACTCATGTCTTCCATTCGCTTCTCATCCTCCATTTGCATTACTGCCAACTTACAATCAGACTTTGTCACTCCAATGGTTGGAACACCAATGGGTACATCCTCCCTTCCATTGTAAATGTACAACCTCTTCAAATGTGGAACAACCATAGCATCAAATTGTTTCAAGAATTCCATCCCTAGCACAGCTTCATAGTCATCTATCCGCACTATAGTGAAGTAGACTTTCCCTGTCCACTCACCTAGTGTTGTGTCCACCTTTTCAGCTACACCAAGAACACAATCAGGAGGAGAATTGACTGTCTTCATTTGTGCCTTCACCGGTACAAATTTCAGCCCAATCGTTCTCGCAGTATCTTCACTCATGAAGTTGTGAGTAGCCCCACTATCCACCATATTGAGTATATCAGCACTCCCAACCTTCATCCAAACATACTCCAAATTGTTCCTCTTAGGATCCTTCTGAGAGATCACCTCTGTAGTAGCAGCAACACCAAGTATCTGCATCGTCTCCACGGAAGCTTCTTCATTCTTTGCATTAGATTGTGCAATAGCAGCCACTTTCAGTCTAGAAGGGCAATTCTTCACTGTATGTGGTTCAGCACATATCCAACACTTCAAGGCTTTCTTCGTCTTCGACTTATCATCCGATTTCGAAGCATCATCCTTCTTCTTCTCTTTCGGCTTATCGGACTTCTTCTTCCTATCATCGGAAGTCTCATCATAATGCTCCACCTACCTGTCCACAGCAGCAAAAGCTTCCTCAAGTGTTTTAAAATTCTGCCTCTTCACTTCATTGCGTGCCCAAGGCTTCAATCCAATAATGAAGTTGAACACCTTGTCCCTCTTCGCCATGTCGAGAAGTTCCAGAACCGCACTTGCAAACTCCTGCTGATATGTCTGAAGGTTCCCTGTCTGCTTTATGAACTTAATCTTCATCCTTGCTTCCCACGTTTCATCCTGAAGACTGAAATGGGTCTGCAAAGCTTTCTTCATCTCATCCCATGAAGTAATGTCACCAGCACTGCCATTGCCAATCTGATCCATCCTCCTACGCCACCACATCTTAGCATCCTTCGTTAAGAACTAAGTAGCTACCTTCACCTTTGTCTCATCATCAGATAGACCCAATCATTCCAAGTATTGCTCCATGTCCCATAGAAAGTTGCCAAGAGTCTTCGTACTCCTTGTACCATCATAAGATTCCGGATCCTTGACTTTCACATGAGGCACTCCTCCACCTGAGTTATGCCTCACGGCCTTCTTCAACACCGCGATCTCATCTTTGGCTTCATCAAGAGATTTCTGCAAGTCCATGATCTCTGCCAAGCCCCAATCTCTTTCCTCTTCAATCTCCTTGACCCTTACTTCAAGTTGTGTACACAAAAGATCAGTGTACTTGTGTTGACTCCGGAGTTCATCGAGCTCTTCTTTCATCTTCAAATTGGCCTCTTGATCCTTCATGACCAAGTCCATCTTCTTAGTCTAGTAAGCCTCTAAGTCCTCCATCCTTTCCAACACCTTTTCAATGAATGCCATAGTAGCATCCTTCACACCATGACTAGACCCAACCTAAGATTCACCTGTCATTGCTAACAGTTTCCTTCTTTGTGATCTAGTTTCCACCATCCAACAGCTTCACCAAGATGCCTGCAACCGTGAACCAGCCCTTATTCCACTTGTATGTGAAACAACTTCCTTCACCTGCAAGTACCTACTTCACTGTCACTAACTTCCAAGCTTTGACCAGCTTCCTGCAAGACTCCTCCAAGTCTTCATACTAGCTCTGATACCACCTGTCACGCCCCCAGGCTGGCAGTAGTCTTCCAATCGCTCTTGGCGAGGTGCGGCACCACCGAACACTTTCTTTTTGCCAATACTTATGTTCGTGGACTATGCCTAAACATTTATCCTACTTAGTTTGTGTTTCACAACCAAGTAATTATTATGTTTCCTTTATACCAATGAACACCCATACACATTCATTATCAACAGCAATTATACAAGAGAACATAATTGCACAGTATAAAGGGAGGGGCAACTCCCTGAACAATGAGTCTACTCGAATGAGATATTATACAATCTTCAATTTTACAAAGCTTTACAAGTATACTTGGAAACATCAAGTTTCATACTTAGCCAAATTTACAACTTCATCACACCTCCGTGTGATAGCCAAGATTTCTTTGCCCAAGTCGGGCAGGCGCGCCCTCACACGAGCTGCGAACCAAACTTCACAACTAAACCTTCGCACGATGGGCGAGTGACCTCACCCGAGTCACCCTTCGTTTACCTCCGCACGGTGGGCGGGCGACCTCACCCATGTCACCTTTCTTCCACCTCCGCATTTGCCTTCGCATGACGGGGGGGCGCTCACCCGAGCTACCCAAGAACCTATGTCAACCGAGCACCCGGAACCTTCACCCATGCACCGACGCTTCTCGCCTTCATTCAAGACTCATGCTACCTAAACGAGCTGCCCAAGGGTTCGGCGCATATGACCTGTGCCTTTCTCTTCTTGCTACAGCCCTTTACTTCTCACTTCTTCGTAGAAGACTTGAGCGACTTGCTTCTTGTTGTCCAAATGAAACTTCATCGCATGTTTTATATACGATGCATTGGGCAAGTCTTGGCTGCTGAAACCGACTCGCCAACGTCCTCACGCATCGTTTGGTCTCTTGCTTTTGTGTTGGTCGGCCAATACTTCAATGTATTTCCACTACAATACATGAGGTCAGCCCGTGGGTTGAGCCTTCGCTCCCCACGCCTATAAACACCTCGCTTATCCTCCTCCATGCGTTATTTTAACCTATCCTTTGCGCACTTGTCAAGGACTCGCACTTCGCACTTTTCCTCCAACCTTTGTTCATCGTCGAAATTGGTCGCACATCGGGTGGGTGTGCCTAGGAATCGTAGGTCCTTACAGCATCCCTCGCTTGCATATATATAGGCTTTGTGTGTGTGGAGGTCACGCCCTTGGCCGACCCTCCAATCTTCTCCCCAACCACGTGCTCCATGTAATGTTGGCACCTTTGTGTGGTTGGCCCGCCCATGGCATGGGACCGCCCACCAACCTTACCTGTTTTACATCGCACCTTGGTCGGTTCGCACGACGAGCTCCCCAACTCGTCCTATAACCATGGAACACCAATCCTTGTCCACATATAAGCATAATGCTTCAACCTTTGGTCGCTCCATCGCATGTTTTATGACTTAGTCACTTCGCACGGTGGATGGAGGGTGTGCCCGGTTGACTTGCCAACTGTAGGGCATTACATCCTCCCCCACTCGAAATCATTGTCACCCTTGACAATCCTGACTGCCTCGGTATCTTCCATTAATATTTCACAATCTTCTTCTTCCATCTCCAAAGTGAGTCCTCTGATTCACAGCTTTCCTCCTCTGGTGCATTCTTCCATCTGACAAGATACTCCCATTTCATGTGGCAACCAATCTCTGTAGTTTTGTAGCTCAAAATCTTATCCAACTCTAGTGCTGGCTTGTCCACAATCCCAGCTGGTCCTCTCGGTGGTTCAGCTCTCTCTGCATGATTAGCATTAAGTCTGCATCTTTTCAACTGACTCATGCGAAAAACCAAATGCTTCATGTGCATATGGTGTGGAAGCTTCAGCTCATAAGCAACTTCCCCCACTCTCTTCTTCACTCGAAATGGTCCCTCATACTTTTGTGTTGGTTTGCTTGCAGTCCCCTTGGCTGGCTGAAACTACTCCTCGTTAATCTTGAGAAACACCATATCTCCCACACTTAAGTGCACATCCCGTCTTCCTCGATCAGCGCATTTCTTCATTCTCCTTGCAGCGTCGTGCAAGCACAACCGTGCCAACTCCAAGGTCTCATCCCAAGCCTTCATGAACTTCTTCGCATGAGGACTCCTCAAAAACCATCCTGTCACTACGGTATGCAGTGCAACTGGCATCTGTCCATTCACCAACTCAAATGGACTGTACCCCATCGCAGAACTCTTTTGAATATTGTAGCTGAACTGAGCAATATCTAAGAGTTCAGGCCAATTCTTCTGATCAGCCGTCACATAATGTCTCAAGTAATCCTCTAGCAATGCGTTGATCCTCTCGGTCTGTCCATTTGTCTATGGATGGTAACTCAAATTCATCAACAATTCTGTCCTGACTAACTTGAACAATGTGGTCCAAAATCTGCCTATAAAACATGGATCTCTATCTGAAACGACGCTTAATGGCATCCCCCAATACTACACTATGTTCTTAAAGAACAACTCCTCAGTCCGCTCAGCTCCACAAGGCATCTTTGTTGGAACAAATACAACGTACTTAGAAAAATGATCAACCACGACTATAATCCCATTATACCCCTAAACCTATGGCAACTGAGAAATGAAGTCCATTGAGACACTCATCCATGACCTCTTAGGAATCGGTAAAGGCTGCAACAGTCCTCCTTGCCTCTGATTATCCGATTTGTCCTGCTAACAAATGATGCACGTATGTACATAATCCTCCTCATCCTCTCGCATCTTCTCCCAAAAGAATCCTTTCTCCGATAATGCCAAAGAACAATGCTGCCTTGGGTGGCCAGCCCACGGTGAGTCGTGGCACTCCTTCAAAAGGTGCCTCCTAAGTCCAGATGACTTTGGAACATAGAGTCAGTTTCCAAAGAACAAGAACACGTCCCATAGAAAGAACTTTTGTGTCTTCCCCTCCTTTATCTGCTTCACTATATTATGTGCCAAAGTATCAGTTTCAACACTTTCCTTGAGCTTATTTTGCATCTCTTCCCACATCTAAATTCGAATCCTAGTCCTTTCTACCCGGTCTTCACCTTGCAAGTTGTCCCTTCCTGCTAAGGGCATCTGCTACTGCATTGTGCCTTCCCGGTCTATACTCAATAGTCATGTCGAATTCTGCCAAGAAGTCCTGCCAACGAGCTTGATTCGCAGAAAGCTTCGGTTGTGATGCAAAATAACTTACTGCAATGTTGTCAGTCTTGACAACAAATGGCTTCCCAATCAGGTAATGCCTCCACACATGAAGACAGTGAATGATTGCAGTCATCTCCTTCTCATGAACCAGATACCTTCATTCTCTATCCTACAACTTCTGACTCTCATACGCCACCGGATGCCCATCCTGCATAAGAACCCCTCCTATGGCAAAAGCTGAAGCATCAGTGTGTACCTCAAACGGCCTCCCGAAGTTAGGCAACTTTAGTATCGGTGTTGTAACCATCCTCCTCTTCATGTCATCAAATGCCTGCTGACATTTATCTGTCTAATTCCAACTCTTGTCTTTCTTCAATAGGTCTGTTAGTGCTGATGTTACCTTGGAGTACCCCTCTACAAACTTCCGTTGGTAGTTGGTCATGCCCAAAAACACCCTCATCTCATGGACATTCTTCGGTTCAACCCAGTCCTCAATCACCTTCACTCTGCTCGACTCCATCCGTATGTACCCTTGACCAACAATATGCCCAAGGAACGGAATCTTGGTCTGAACGAACACACACTTAGACTTCTTCAAGAATAACTGATTTTCCCTCATTGCCTCAAACACCATTGCCAAGTGCTTCTTATGATCCTCCATGTTGTCACTGTACACTATTATATCATCCAAGTACACTACTATGAACGAATCCAAGTATGGTCGTAGGACATCATTCATCAAAGTGCAAAACGTAACAGGAGCATTACACAACCCGAATGGCATAACAAGGAACTCAAAGCTTCCATAACTTGTTACTATTGCGGTCTTCTTCTCATCTCCTTCAGCTATCCGCACCTGATAATACCCATGCCTCAAGTCCAGCTTGGAAAACACTCGGGCTTTCGCAAGCTTGTCAAAGCAATCAGCAGCCAATGGCAAAGGATACCTGTTCCTTACCGTCTGCTTGTTCAATGCACCGTAATTACAGCACATTCGTAGCTCATTCGAATCCTTCTTCTGCTGGAACAATACCGGAGCTCCATAAGGGGACCTTGAAGGTCTAATGAAACCTGCATCAGCTAACTCCTTTAGTTGTTGTTTCAATTCCTTCAACTCAGGTCCTGACAACCAATAAGGTGCTTTAGCTGGAGGTTGCTTTCCTGGCTCAAGCTCAATGCTATGGTCCACTGCATGCCTTGGTGGAAGTTTCTTTGGCAGCTCGTCAGGCATCAAATCCGCATATTTGGTCAGCACCTCAGAAATCTCGGCTGGAACAGGTGTCCCCACTCCATCACCTTCGACTCCCATGAACATCACCGCATATGTCTCCATATCTGACTCCTTCATAGCCTTCTCCAAACTTAGTGTAGAAACATGTTGCACCTTGACTTCCCTCCTTTGCCTATGAGTGGGCAAAGTCCAAGTTTGTGTCTGTCCAACCAGCACCACCTCATCAGAGAAGGGGACAACAATAGCCATGTTGCCCTTCAAGAAATATTTTTCGAGTATCATATCGAAGTCATTCATCTCCATCACTGTGAAGTCCAATTGACCCTTCCAGTCTTTTATCTGTATAGGCACTTCGTGTGCCAAACCCCACTTTAGCTCTAGAGTTCACTGCCTTGACTTCCACATTCGATGGGAAGATCATCAGTCCAACCTCTTTTGCTAACCATGTCGTCATGAAGTTATGAGTGGCTCCCGTGTCCACCAGAGCTTGAATGGTCTTGCCATGAACCATCAAGTCCACGAAACCCAGACTGTTCATCCACGATTTCTCCATAACTTTCCCCTGCATACATGTTTGTTCTCTGCATTCATTAAGCAACGGCTTCACACCCTGTGAACCTGCTCTGATACCACCCGTCACGCCCCCAATTCTTTTTTCGTTAAATTGGCCAGGTGCAGCACTGCTTAAGTAATTAACATCTTCCATTGTTATCTTACTTTACGAACTACGCCTTAACATTCATCATTATACATGAATAACATATTAATGTGCGAAATCCATTAATATTATAACATTATAGAACAACAGCATGAACACTTCATATGCAATGTAAATCTTTTATTATATGAGAGAATATTTTTACAAGTGTCCGGGAGTATAACTCGACCAACATTACAACCGAGTCGGGCGCCCACCCATGCAAGACCGCACGGTGGTCTCACCCAATGACCCGACAATATACAACACAAGTCTTTTTGCCAATATGGGCAGGCACGCTCGTGCACGACCTTTGCCCAAAATACAACCCAAGTCTTGTTCTAGAGTTCGGCGGCCAGGGGCCTTAGAACGCCCTCCACCCGCGCCTTCAACCGCTTTACAATTCTCGTGGAACCTGTGTACACCGCCCAACGAGCGGCTGCAGTCTTTCCACCTCTTCGCACTTCTGTTTGGCTGATTGAAGTTCGATGGATTGATGCTCAAATGGCATCCCTCGATCGCATATATACATGCTTTGTGTGTGGAGGTCGCGCCCTTGGCCGACCCTCCATTCTTCTCCCCAACTGCGCGCTCCATGTAATGTTGGCACCTCTGTGTGGTCGGCCCGCCCATGGCACAGGACCACCCACTAGCCTCGCCCATTTTACATCGCACCTTGGTCGGTTCGCACGACGAGCTCCCCAACTCGCCCTATAACCATGGAACGCCAATCCTTGTCTGCATATAAGTATAATGCTTCAACCTTTGGTCGCTCCATCGCATGTTTTATCACTTAGTCACTTCGCACGGCAGATGGAGGGCGCGTCCGGTTGACTCGCCAACTGCAGGGCGTTACACCTAGGGTGGAAATTGCGGATTCCATAGAGGTGCACTGATTCTTCCAACAGAGAAGCTCCGCAATTTAAAATTCTCTACCAATAAATCCTTTTTCTTGACTTCTATTATTACACCACACAAAGCTCAAGCTCTCCTTTGGAATCAAAAAATTATATCAAATGTAACAAAAAGTTAATCCTCCATTATTAAATGGTAGCATGGTTGAGGAGGTCATGAAATAAACTAAAAAAAGAATGAAACTCATTAGCAACTCTCACCAATGTTTATCTTACCCTCTTATACATTCAGAAGGGGCCTTGGATTTTAAGCCACAAGACTTGGGTATAATAATTTTTTAGATTAATAAATCAACTTTTTCCCTACTAAAAAATTCCAAAAAATATTAAGATTATGTGGAATCATGAAACCATTGTTGAACATCTAGACTCTATTAAAATCTTACCCACCCATTCTACTACCTAAGAAATAGCTTTTATATTTCTAATTAAGTTCGTTGTTTTTGGACATTCCAATTAAAGTTACGTCCTCTTCATTACGACCTTTTTTTCAGACGGGGTGGCTTAGACGGGGTGGCTTAGTCCTCTGAAAAATCATTATATTAAGCCAATTGTACAAATTTTTACATATATATCCGTCACATCATCAAATATACATATTCGCTGCACAGCAGCATCCCAAATAGGGATCGATCATGGGCGGGGAGCGTGTAAGCCGTCAGCCCCGCTAATTAAAAAGAACACAAAACCAATAATTAAAGAATAGAAATGAAAACCACAAATAACAAATAAAGGGAAGGCACTGATAGGAAAAACTAAATACGCTTCGTTATAAAATTCAAAAACAGATACAAACATAATCCAACTTCTTAATGCGATTCATGATGAAATTCAAAAGCATATACAAATATAATCCCACTAATGTTTATTTAAAAATACATGATGGGCTTCCTGAGAAATTCAAACGCACAGATACAAAAATACAATCCTAACACACGAGTTACATGGTCAAGCCTTTCCATGAGTAATCCCAGTTGCCCCTAACTCCTGCCAACAGAGCATTGAGTAAGAATGCTTTACAGTACATTACAATTCCATGGCGCATTCTCACCGTACTGACATCTTCCGAAATTCCACACTCCACAATTCCATGGACACCCTTTCGTGGAATATCGCCCTCATCCAAATACTCCCCCAAAAGATAACTGCTAATCCCCCATTTCACCCAAACTATACCTTGCACAACACTATACACCCACGTTCCAAAACCCTTAATCCCCAAGTTTCCGACCACTGCGCAGCAACATACGATGCATACTATCTCCAAAGCTATCATTACTGCCCAACCTGTAATAGCGGGTGGCTTTCTCCGTTCAGACAGAGGCTTTGCCACGCGATCAAACTTGCTTAAATACAAATCCACGCAGGTCACGAGCAAACCATATACCATTGCTGCCATTATCACTGCAACTCTAGGTTTCGAGGGTGGCACGGGTCGTATATCAAACCATTTGCCAGGGCCACCAGATTCAAGTGCAATAAGCACCATCCAAGCAATACAGCAAATCAGGTTTCCACAAGCCACCATAAGCGACAAGGTTCTGAGGCTTACAAGATCGCCTCTAAAGGTCAGCATTTGGCAAACATTGGTATTATCGGCATTATAATTTACGAGAGCTTTAGTCAGAAATGCATTGGCAGCAAACCCATTTCCTTTGCTGTTCACCACATAATTTCTTACTGCCTTTCTGGCCACCAGAGCACTAGAGAAACCATCAACTCTGAACCACCCGGTTAGTAGAAGATTCACAAACACTTCTACGAACCTTGGCAATATAAAAGAAATGGTATTGTATTCTACTGTTTCCACTCTCTCTTCTCTGCACTCGGCCAAGTATTTTCTCAGGGCATCCGAAGCCTTCACCGTGGCTCCTCGCTCTTCCTTATCCTTAGACGTGAAAGATCTCATCAGCAGCTTTGTCCAGTGATCATCACCCGGTGGATTCACTGGAATGCAGATGCAAATTCGTTCTTCTACAATGGATTCCCGACCAGTGTAATCAAGTGTTTGACAGACTGCAGCCGGGAATTCTACCTTGGGGTCACCCTCTCTCAATCTCTCCCCCTCCACATGCAACAACCCCTGGTTGCAACCATGGCAGCCATTTCTCAGGCATTTCAGAGATGGGAGTAACAACAGGGAATCAGAGAGACCTTTTAGTGTTCCAGGTATTCGACGAGCAAGAATTATTGTGATCTCTTGCACTGTCCTGAACACAATGCATTGACATGTGCCTTCACACCCACTGCATTCACAGAGTTCTACAGTGATAGCTGCAGATTTTAAAGGAACACATTGCAATAGGATAGAATCCACATCATGGGCATACGACATATACTTCATGAATTGTTTGATGGAAGAATTGGGCGTGTGCCGGCTCGACAGCATTATGGCAGAAACATCTTTATATTCGTTGCATGTGCTCAGTCCAAACCCATTTACATTCTTTAATTTGGGTCCTCTTGTGGCAGCCAGAACATCCCTGGCACCCATTTCCAGAGTGAGCATTCCTTTCATGCAAACTCCAACAAAAGTTGCTAGATTGCCTAAGCAAGTGATTCCTAAATCAGGAAAATTAGCGGAGCCTGTTAACGGTTCACTTAACTCGAGCTGCGCAGAAGCCGTGGATAGCCATGCCAACGGCCACCAAATGAACTTCCTAATCGTCAAATGCAATTTGGTATCCATTTCGAAATACAACGGAGAAGTTTAACTAATTACTCATAATAAGAAAAACCCTCTGCTGCCTCGATCCACTGTATATTGCTTCTATCTGCAAATTTTCAAACTTTTAAAGCAAAATCACACAGCCCGTTTACCCCCACTCTCCACCTGCGTGGCCTCCATTCTAAACTGTTCAACTTACCAATACAAAATTTGTTGACGGCTACTTTGATTTGACATGATAAGTGGAAAATTTGAGCCTTTTCCGTGAGTGCAAAACTCTAACTTTTTAACGCGTATGTATATAAATAATATTTTACGTTTTATTTATTTTGATATATTATATATATTTTTAATTTTGATTTTTTTGAAATGATTAATGTGTCATTTCAAATTTTTATTGAAATAAATGAAAACTTTTGAATTATATATATAGAGGAAGCCTGTGTAGAACTGACGAGGAAGTCGGAGAAATCGGGTTTCTGAAAGGTTTCTTTCACCTCACATCGATACGCCATTTTGGGATGATGGAAGATCACCGAATCTGATGTCATCATGTCCACCACGACGACGACCACATATCTTTTTCTTCCATTATCAGTCCATCCATTAAGACATTGCATAAATTTCGGAACACTTGACAAATTACGGTCATATCTCTTGTGGGATCCACCTGGAAATGTGATCCCCAAAAGTTATATGAATTTGGACATAACCATCAGCCTCATCCCATGCCTCCTATGTTATACAATATCTAATGACTAATATAGAATTTCAATCCATACTTTTTCATTATTAAATTTTCGGTAGATATTAGCATAAATTTATTTTAAGTACATATATAACTTGAGCGAAGAGATTAACTTTATTACCGTTTAATTTTTAAACGTAAAATATGTTGGATACCTATACCAATAGGTTTCATTTTTCATGATTAGATGTCAGAGGTCCAAATATGCTCTGCTTTGGCTAATGCAAAGATCTCATATTTTCCTAAGAAGGCAGTGTCTATATCAGTTTTCATAAGAATTCAATTTTGGATGGATGGTCCAACAGTCTAATCTGGATCATGCCATGTTT
>APFE030499051.1:78254-105130 GCA_000404065.3 Pinus taeda | reverse complement strand
TGTTGTTGTTTCAATATAAAAATAGGTAATATTTCTCTTTTTGTGATAAATTCATTTGTGTCATAAATTCACACTGAGCATAAAAAAATTACAATCAAATTAAATTTATATTAATTTCAACTATCTTAATTATGGAGTTAGCACTTTTCAAAATGTATCAAATTTATAAGGTTGGAATATTTATTTAAGTTTTTTTTTTTTTCAATATAAACCATTCTTTACTTTATTTGTATGATAGATTTATATTAAACTTTAAAGGAACTACATTCTCCCTCTTTCTAAGCACATATTTCTAGAACAATACTAGAATATGTTTTTACCATTGAAATGATATTTGGTTATTGATCCTTGGATGGGGTGACAAATATGATAGTGGAGATGGAAATAGGTTTTGTGATGCCACTACACCACCTAGAAAATATGTCACGGGACATGGCACCTACCTTTTTTGGCAATTAATGTCTATTATGCATGAACTAAATCGATCCTATGTGTGTATTATTGGGAAGGAGGGTGGAGTGGAGTTCATAGACTTTGGATAGAATCTTAATCCAGTGTGATTTTGTGAGGTTAGAGGTTGGCATAAACACAATTAGTATGTTAAATTGAAGGAAGTAGAAGGGGAGAGTGACAAAGTTTGAGCTTTCGATAATCTGTATTGATATGCAAAAGAAAAATCTAGTTAGAGGATTATCCTTTATCATCTATGTTCTCTAATTTTAACAACATTCCTATTCCCAAGTGTAATCTTGTTAGAAATTGTAGAACATAGGGAAAGTGTGTAGGAAATGCCTGGAGTAGAGGGATGTGAGTCATGTGTTGGAAATCCTCTACTTTTTTATATGTGGCTTTTGCATTAAGATTGCAATATTGCACCCCTTCCTCTAGTTCCATTTTGGTTTTGATGCATAGTGGAGAGATTTCGGTCATCTTGGAAGGAGATTTGTTTTTCTCGGTGAGCTCTACTAGTAGGAAGGCCTCAATCTCTTCCCCTTCTATGTGTATTAATAATCACATAAGACAAGATGATCTTTTGGGTTTCTTATGGAGCAAGGCAACGATTGGTGGTACCCTATATCGTAGCTACATTGTCATTGTGGACTTCACTTTTGTCAGGCAAGGTTATATATTCTCCTCCTTTCACATTTGTACTTTATTTTATGTTGCAGGGAAGTTTGCGCTTTGGGAATTCACTAGGATAATCTAGTTAAGTTCTAAAATTTTGCTTTTTTGTGTGTTAGTTTGGATGTCCAAGTAGGCAGCCGTTTAGCCTGGGAAGTCCCAAACCTTGTTAGGGAAGATTACTTGTTCAATTATGTTTCATATGTTTCTTTTGGTTTCAATTCCCTTAAACATTTTAATGGTAGTGTGAGAGAGAACTCTTTGGGGGTGAATTTACTTAAGGTAGGGGTGACTCAATGTTATGTTGTCCATATTATTTTTGCTAAGGGTTCCTTTGCATTTGACTGTGGTATTTCACTATGCATCCCTTCCCACGTAGTATTTTATAGGATCGATTTATGGTCTCTTGCCTATTTCAAGTTGTCACAAAGAATTAGGTTGTTGGTGCTACTAGCCACTACTATGCTAAGGTAGCAGTCTCTGTTCTAGAGAAGTTATCTTGTGGGTTTCTGCAATGTTTCCTTTGTAGTGGGAGCCTAAGGGGATTGACACATGGAGAGATTCCTAGTTTGACATAGGCCTATAGGTGGGGCATTATTTGTTGTGGTAGGTGCTCTGTGGCTCGCACTACGTCAATGATTATGAATAACTATCTCAATTGGTGTTGGAGAGGAAACAAATATGCAATAAAATTCAACATTAGAGGACAGAAGTTAGGAGAGCAGTTGTATATTATTAGGATTAGGACCTAAGGGGGTTATCTTGTATGCGTCAAAGAGTGGAGGGATTCTTAAGTTACTATTGGAAGTTGAAACCTCACTCGAGGACAGGCTATAACCCCCAGGCATAGATCCACCCCTCTGACACTAAGGTCTTCATTTTCTTAAGATGATATGTTTCAAGTTTTGTTAGGCATACGAATTGTATTTCTTTTATAATCTTTTACTACATGAGAAAATAATAATACTCCTCTTTATAAAAAAAAATCAATTATGCAGAAACATATCCTCCAATCAAAATATTCCACTTGTAATTTACATATAATTCAAAATGTAATTTATGGGTTTTTTTATGGCTATCGTTAATCTTGAAATATGTTTGAATTTGATCACATCTTAGGTTGAATTTTTTTCAATGCCATGAAAATATGACATATTAAACTCCTAGAAACTTCATAGTATGGAACTTCACTAAATAAAACTTGAAAAACTTTCAAATTGATTGGGTTAAGAATATGAACCATGCACCTTAAAATTGATAAAAAAAAATCAATTAATTAGTCAACTATGAGGGAGAAACCTCCTTTTGTAGTGAATTCAATAGAAAAAACAAAATATAATGTTCCTAAGAGTAGTTACATAGATACGAGACAAAGGATACAATCACAATAAAAATTTCTTATTATTAAATATGTTTGACTTTCAACAATAAACAATACATTGCAGCATATGAAAACAAGCATCATTTAAAAAGAAAATTGAGATTTAAAGTGTTTATTTTTAAATGATGTATGTTTTTTTTTAACATAAATTTGAGGTGTTCATCTATACCATAGCCAGCCATAATGTTTTAAAATATGATCTTAAAAAAATATCAAATATTTTAATTTAAAATGATTTCTTATGTTAAATTACATTATGAATTCAGCCCATGGGGATTAGAAGAGAGAGTGATGGGGTGTATCGGGCCTGGAAATTAATGTCCTACAAGACGTATTTTAAGTTTTAGCACGTATTTTACGGTTGGAAAAAATGTTTACACGTCAAATTTGATGTCTAAAATATATTGGGGCCTATCATTCTAATGTTTAATTAAAGATCCAAACCGTAAAAATCTATTGTACCAGAATCTACTAATCCCCATAATTGTTTATTATAAATAAGGTTGAGTTTACAAAAATCTAATCATGGGAGATCCAATTGGATTGCTTTGTACCTACGGAATCAAGATCTAGTTGTTGAGAATTAATGGAACATTATGGGGATTGGGCAATGGGGACTACAGGGCTATAGCACGCGGCACATCTGGCTTTCTTGCTATATTCTTTCAAGATCTAGTTGGTGATGACATAATTTAATGACCTATTTACTAGAACTAGATTTCACTCTCTTGTGAAACAACTTTAGAATTTACCACGGTCCAATTACCACTTTCTCCTTTAGAAGTTACCAGGGTCCACTTAGTCCACTTACCACTTTTTCCTTCAAAATTTACTAGGGTCCAGTTACCATTTTCGCCTTTAGAATTTACCAGGGTCCAGTTACCACTTTCACCTTTAGAATTTACTATGTCTTTTATGGTCTTACATTTTCCTCTGTGATTGCTCTTTCTTGCTAATTCGGAAAAGCAATAACATCCTTGCAATATTTTAATTTACCTCACTTCACTATTGAATTTACTTTTACCCTATTGCAGTGTTGAGTGTTGAATTTGTTAGCCTGTGGATATGTCATGCTTTCTCATTCAAAACTGCTAGACCGGTGGTATCAACCTATGAGGTATATACTCTTTATTTACTTATGTCATTATTTTATTGTAAAACTTGAAAAATACTTACAAGTTATGTAAAATTTGATATGGTATACAACCCCTCACGAAATTTTGAAGTAAATTACGGAATGGTTTATTTTGAATTCGCTTTTACCCGAAGTAAATTAAGGGGTGGTTGCTTTTGAATTTTTTTTTACTCTACTGCAGTGTTGAATTTGTTAGCCTCTAAATATGACATGCTTTCTCATTCAAAACTGCTAGACTGGTGGTATCAACCTATGAGGTATGTACTCTTTATTGATTGTAAAACCCGAAAAATACTTACAGGTTATGTCAAATTTGATATCCAGTACATAGTCCCTGAGGAAATTTTGAAGTAAATTAAGGCGTGGTTGCTTTATTTACTTATGTAGTTAGTTATTGTAAAACTTGAAAAATACTTACAAGTTATATGTACATTTTGATATGGTATACAACCCTTCACGAAATTTTGAAGTAAATTAAGGTGTGATTTCTTCCAACCAGCTTAGGGAGCCCCTAAAGAAACTTTGAAGTAAATTAAGGCGTGATTTCTTCCAACCAACTTGAGGAGCAGCTCAAACTCAAGTTGGTAGCGCGACAAACCCTCAAATTCAAGAAAAAATGTGTGAATTTTATTTTTTGTATTCTAATCTATTATGTGTTTTATGTGTTTTATGATATTTGGTATTTTGAATTTTCAAAATTGTAGTAAATAAGAAGTTTAATGTTATTTGGTAGTTTTCTGGAATGGAAAGTTGAAGATTTTGAATTTATAGGGGCTGAAATTTAGAAGTCCGTGACTTCAAAGTTAAAATTTGAAACCATTCATTATCATTCATCATCTTATAATGTGATCTGAAATTTCTATTTGAAAGCTTATCCTTTCTATATTTACAGGGAAGTGATTTCTATTTGAAAGCTTATCCTTTCTATATTTACAGGGAAGTTGATGCAGGAGCACCCAGCAACTTAGCGAACAAACCTGGACTAGAGGATGAGAATAAAGAAAAATCTGTTTTAAAGCCAAAAAAACAAAGTTAAAGCGGATAAGTGGCTTTAAAGTAGATAAGGGATACTTATCTGTCATGCATGCACCTTTAGTTGGAGAAAAACAAGGATAGAGTCGATCCTTCCAATCTAAGATTTCTAGTATATGTATGTAGTGTGATAGGGTGAAAAATAGATCTGTTCTGTGAGAAATATTGTGCTGGTCAAGATGTAGCGGAGGAAGACTTCGTTTTAAGGCTGAAATGCCTTAGTATGTAATCATTCTATATAATATATATAATCATGTTTAGTGTATGGCATGCCTGTAATTTATGATTTAAGTGGTGCGCATACTGTCAATTGTTTATTTTTGTATGCCTATAGAGTTTGAATTGAAGGTTGTGCAGTCTATTGAGAGACTGTGTTAAAATACCATATAGCTTGGCTGCTTAACCACCGATTCCTTGCGTTGTCCAGTCGATTCCAAAAACGCTGTCATTAAATCATCCACTGTGTTTATTGGTAATACCATACAGCGGGGTTGAGGTTCATGTAATTACGGTGTGTATGGTGTTGATTAAGAGAAGGCCGAGCGGGGTTAGAATTGTGATTTTGTCAACGCTGTGCGCTGCCTCCGTAAACCAGTTTGTTGTTCACCATATATTTAATAGAATGCCTGGTTTGTAATATAAGATAGTGTGGTTATGAATTTGTATTAAAAACCGTGGAAAGGCTGTGCGGCCACTGGTTGCATAGAGTATTGTTACCACAGTCATATATTTGTGTTGTAAGAATTTTGTGTGCCTATCATACATATATCTTGGTTCATTAGTGAAAACGGTGAATGGATTTTAATGCTACAGCGCGGCGGAAGTATTATCAATTAATGACAGCAATTATAAGGCTCTATTACTGCAGTGCGTTAATTTCAGACAGCAATCCCATGATTTTATCGAATGCATGACTTGTGGGCCTATAAACCACAGGCCCAGGATCATGAGATTTTTAAAGAATTTGGGATCTTGGGCGACCCTCAAAATCTCATTTTCATCAGGTGGTATCAGAGCAGTAAAAGATTATGTAGAAAGAGGTACAGTGTGTTAAAGATGAAGAATTTATGGTCTTACTATTGTTCAGATGATGGCAGCGGAAGGTGAGAAGATTTGCAGCAACCTAGAGAAGGATGCCAAAAGACCGAGTGTGGGAGGGCTTGGTGAGGTATCGTGTAACAAAAGAGGTTGTTACTGTAGAGGTTAGTTGCAGCTCACAGAGTTTAGTGAAAGAATGCAGTGGATAAAATTGATATTATGAAGACCAGAAGCATATGACCAGGAGGTCATAAATTTTTGTGCCTCGGGAGTCTGATGCAGGAGCACCCAGCAACTTAGCGAACAAACCTGGACTAGAGGATGAGAATAAAGAAAAATATGTTTTAAAGCCAAAAAAACAAAGTTAAAGCGGATAAGTGGCTTTAAAGTAGATAAGGGATACTTATCTGTCATGCATGCACCTTTAGTTGGAGAAAAACAAGGATAGAGTCGATCCTTCCAATCTAAGATTTCTAGTATATGTATGTAGTGTGATAGGGTGAAAAATAGATCTGTTCTGTGAGAAATATTGTGCTGGTCAAGATGTAGCGGAGCAAGACTTCGTTTTAAGGCTGAAATGCCTTAGTATGTAATCGTTCTATATAATATATATAATCATGTTTAGTGTATTGCATGCCTGTAATTTATGATTTAAGTGGTGCGCATACTGTCAATTGTTTATTTTTGTATGCCTATAGAGTTTGAATTGAAGGTTGTGCGGTCTATTGAGAGACTGTGTTAAAATACCATATAGCTTGGCTGCTTAACCACCGATTCCTTGCGTTGTCCAGTTGATTCCAAAAACGCTGTCATTAAATCATCCACTGTGTTTATTGGTAATACCATACAGCGGGGTTGAGGTTCATGTAATTGCGGTGTGTATGGTGTTGATTAAGAGAAGGCCGAGCGGGGTTAGAATTGTGATTTTGTCAACGCTATGCGCTGCCTCCGTAAACCAGTTTGCTGTTCACCATATATTTAATAGAATGCCTGGTTTGTAATATAAGATAGTGTGGTTATGAATTTGTATTAAAAACCGTGGAAAGGCTGTGCGGCCACCGGTTGCATAGAGTATTGTTACCACAGTCATATATTTGTGTTGTAAGAATTTTGTGCACCTATCATACATATATCTTGGTTCATTAGTGAAAACGATGAATGGATTTTAATGCTACAGCGCGGCGGAAGTATTATCAATTAATGACAGCAATTATAAGGCTCTATTACTCCAGTGCGTTAATTTCAAACAGCAATCCCATGATTTTATCGAATGCATGAATTGTGGGCCTATAAACCACAGGCCCAGGATCACGAGATTTTTAAAGAATTTGGGATTTTGGGCGACCCTCAAAATCTCATTTTCATCAGAAGTGACTTCAAAATTGAAATAATTCATTATCATTCATCATATTATAACGTAATCTGAAATTTCTATCTGAAAGCTTATCATTTCTGTGATTTTAAGATTCTAAAAACATTCTGCAAGAATATTAATTTATTTATTAACTCATAAAATTATATTAGTAAAATTTAGAACCCTGATCTTATAAGGGAGCTGAAAATTTTATATCCTAAAGCTTATCATTTCTGTGACATTTTGAAAGCGTTCACCATGAACATTAATTTTATTTATTAATTCATAAAATTGTATCAGTAAAATTTAGAACTGTGAGAGTGTCATTCAAATTTTCATGTCTGTTTTTAAATAGTTTGAAATGAATATAAATTTATTTTATAATTAGATGTGATGGTATAACTTTACGTGATTATGGATTTACATGTGAAGAGCATTGAGGTTGTTGAATTGAGTTATATATAATAGTTAAATTTTATTTAACAATTTCTTTTGTTTTAAATGCAATTGTTAATACTTTGCTTTTTAACATTTAATATATTTTTAACAAATAATTTTTTGGGTAATGGGTTTAGCAATGTTTCTACTTTTTTAGGTAATAAATAAATATCCATTATTAGAAAGTATTAACTCAGCCAATTTGTATGATATAATGAACTTTAATTTTCATATGTATTTTTTATATAGGTGATTACAAATGTCTCAAAGAGAAAACTACAAGCTACAATTGAGGAAATGTATGGATGGATAAAAGGGAAATATTCCAAGACTCAAAACAATTTAGAAACATGTGAAGAGACCCATAATGATGATGTGGAACAACAATTACATGAAATTTTTGAAAGTTCTTTTGATCGTGATCTAGATGAAGAAATAAATGAAGTTGAAGAACAAGTTGCTAATAATTCAAAAATAAAAGTGCAAACAAACATAAAATTAATTCTTGATTATTACATAGAAGAGTTCAATTCAAGAAGATCCGATGATACTAGTTTAGTTTATTAGTATGAAAGGTGGCCTACTGGTGTAAAACATAAAGTGAAGGGCATGTACAATGTAAAAATGTCATGAAATTTTCATTTGACAGACAAAGGGAATTTGAAATTCTAGGCCTAGGGTGTACTATTAAGTCACTACATTATGTCAAGGTCATTGGTTTGAAACTCCATGGGAAAAAATCCAAACATGTTAAGGTTGGGTGTGGTTGAGGCTAGGTGTGACCCCTTAGTGATTTTGACGTCTTATATGCCCCTACGCCTTAGTTTCTCAAGATATAGGTCAATCCTGATGTAATCTATATGAACTTAAACCACTTGACAAAAAAAAATTATGAATTCTAGATTTTGTGTCTTCCACTAAAATTTTCAAAATATATATTTTTTTACAATAACCTACCAAACCAATTTAGTAAATGCTTTTCCCAAGCACAACACAATAAGTAATCCCAATATTATAAAATATTATATAAATTGTGGTATTCAAGGTTCAAATCCCATGTAAGTCAAACCCACTTAAAAAAATTATACATTCTTATTAAATTTTTACACCCACATTTGAATTTAACAACATAAAAGAATTAATAATAAGAAATCACTTTTGTTTTAAAAAAATAAAATAAAACAAACGTCAGTACACACATTCATAAAAAAATAAATTATATAATAATTTTAATTAAATAAAATATATTACAACTATAAATACACATTGAAATACATGCATTGGTATTATAACTTCGAAACATAATTATATTTTAAGTACACATACTAACTCTTATTTCACATCAAATTTGTATATCAACAATTTAACTTTGAATGTGTATGCATTATAACCTTGGAATTATAAGAATTGAAAAATTTTAAAAACCTTCGTGTACTGAGTCCTAAAACCATTTTATATTGGTGTTTGTTTCACATACATTGTTGCCTCCACTTTATCGGTCTCATTTCATTGCACATTTATTTATCGATGAAAAAGAAAATCAAAAGAGGAAAAGTTATGGATAAAAACATTGTAGGTCTTGTTTTATTTCCTCTTCAAGATGTAAATATGTTTCCGGTTTTTCATACATAATTTTTTCTACTTCATGATTTGTTTATTTTTCAATGTTTTTTTATCCATGATGGCATAGAACAACATTATTGAAAGTGAGAGTATAAGATGGAAACTAAAAGCATAATCAAAAGAAATAAAAATGGCATGCAACCACCTAGTTCGGAGGAGATAGAGAGAATCACTTTTCTTCTTAAAAAATTTGGAAGAGTAGAAGGGAAAAACATGTTCTACGTCGAAGAGCGAAAGCAACACAAATGGGAATTACAATCACCTTACTCATTCGATGGAGAGGAGGTGTAAAAGTTTCATAGTGAACCTATTTAACTACAAAATCACATAAATTTTTTAAGAGTAAAAGAGCACAGACACAAGCTTGATAGAGAGAATTAAAAAATAAACTAGAATGAGTAAAACAATTTACATAGTATACTCTACATGGCTGAAATAATGAACCATAGTCATGAATCTAGAGAGATGTCTACAAATATCCCTGTTTATTGGAACCCCCATTCAATTAAGGAAACATCAATGCTTAAGGAAACATCTTCGATAAGAGGAAACGTCTCCAATAGACCCCTTGAAGCACTACTAGGGAGAACACAAGGAATCGGTCCCAACAATAGTACATGTTAGATATCCATTTTATAATTTATCTAAATAACATAGAAAAATTAAACAAGAGGAAAATGGGAAAACCTCATGCCAACCCCCTCGCAAAGTACAATGTACCAAAGAAGAAGAAATAAAAGGGAAAGTACTAAGGAATTGTGCCCTTCACTCCAAGATGATCTCAGAACAAGTAAAACTTCTTAGTGCTTGACCTCTACTAATGATAAAGAAATTGTTTATATCTTTTTCCTTGACCAACATATGGGACTAGAACTAAAACTAGGCATGCACCCTATTGTACTTGTTTCTTTAAGGCAGTTCTTCGCTGCGAATCTGTGTTGAGAATCCAGCTCAACCAATATTTCAGTTTTAGTTGACCCTCGAACCAGAGGGGGCTCCCTCAAGTGTTACGAGGCTTTATAATGATGTTCATTGTCTCCGAAAAACAACCTATGGAGTACAAAGGACATATTTAGGGTTTGTTATATAGATGTTTGTTGATGAGTCACAAATCCCTACTTAATAAACAAGGCCTTCTCTTGCAAAGCCTTGATCAAAGTGTCAGTGTTCAACTTTGAAAAAAACATAGGTTGAAAGTTTTTACATATCCTCCATGAATATCTAATTATCTAATAAAGAAATAAAGTGTGTAGAAGGATCTCTACAAAAAAACTACAATACATTTAAGAATTTGAATAGAAGTAGCAATTTATTGATTTAGAGTGGTCAACAGTGACATACTAGCACCTTGATCTACTCAGTAAAGAACATAACATTGTGGTAGGCCATAAAGAAGGTGAATACTCAACCTAGACTTACCTAGTGCCCTATACAACCTTAAATATATGTAGGAAAAATATATGTTTCACAAGAAAAGACATACACGAGAAACAAATTATGTCATTAACTAGAGCTAAAAGTCCTTGACTAAATTTTTTCCAATAGTGGACTTCAAAAAAAAAAACTCAAGGTTTTGGCATCAAAAGCCAACCGTTATTAATTATAAATGAAATAATATATAGAAAAATACTTCCCTAAACCATTACAATCTTCTTGGAATAAAAATCTAAACAATTTACTAGAAACAAAACAATCTTTGGATAATCTATTGAATTTTGGAGCTGATTACAAGTCCTTGCCTTGGAATCGAGATTTGGTTCACTGGTGCTAATAATTTTCCTTTAAAACTATAGTTGATCCTCTCACTTCTAATTTTAATCATGGAAATATTGGATCTCTACTAGTTTATATGCCCCAAAATCTAAGATACATGCTTGATTGCTGGCTAGAGACATCCAAGAGAGTTTGTGGGATGTTTTATAACATCGTATTCATAACATATCACTTCTTTGAACAAGATGAAAGGATTTGATATTTTCCCAAATGAAAAATTTTCTAATATTATCTCACATTACAACATGAAAAATCATTGAATAATATAGGAGAAACATATTATAATAATAAACGTTGTGCCATTCATTTTTATACTCATCTATTCTTTTCATGTCCTATGTTGTTAAATTTATAAGATAACTTGAAGCCTCTACTCTCCATTTTCTGATGAAATAAATGTTGGTGCATTATATATTTCACAAAAAGATTCATAATAATACCTAGAAATGCAAGCTTTGAAGGCTTTCCAAGCTTGTACGAAGCTCCATACATACAAATTGATTTGAAGAAAAATGAGGCTTTAAATTCAATCATCCACTCCTTTATAACACTCAAATATATATGAATGCCTTATGGGGTTTTCAGATTAGATTTTATCGATTATGATTTAGAGGTAGATATGTCAAAATCGTCATCCAAACAATACTCACTACCAACATCCTCTATCATAACTCCTGAATCAGAAACCTCCATGTGGTTCTGTATTTCGTAACATGGATAGAAGATCAAGTGGAACAAACCATGAATCAAAATTATATACATATCAATCATGCAGCAAATTTTTTTAATGATAATTGATGCATCATCATTAAAGAAAACATATTCATCAATCTCATTCTCAATAAACTTGTAGAATGAAAACACTGGAAATCTCGTTTCCATTTACTTTTATGTAAAATTTATTTGTCTCTGCGAGGCTCTTCATTGGGTCTTCATATTTCATAATAATTAAATATTATTTTGGTAAGGCTTTTAGCATCACACTGGATACTTATCAACCTTGCTTCCACCCACCATATTGTATTGCAAAATATACCCTGAGCTGTCACTAAAACTAGAACTGGATTGTCGGGGAGGGGCTCGAGACAATAAGTGGTTTCAGATATGGGGGTCCGCAATTAACATTTTGTTTCAATGTTGACAAGGTGGTTTCACAAAATATAAAATTGTGGAGACCCCCTCTCGATTAAATGTCAAAAATCCTAGGGGGTTAGAAGTTAAATCATCTCCGTTGATTTTGCGGGCACTCCGTATTTCCATTGGAAATCACTTGCAATTTACCTATCCATTCCAAATGAGAGCTAATTTGGATGTGTTTTAGTTTATAAACAAATGTACCAAAACCGGATTTTTTATTTGACTAGTCGCGGGAAATAATCCCACATTGAATATGTAAAGAAATATCATGGTTTTTATATACAAGTCCCTTGCAAAACCACTTGATTCATAGTGAAAACAAAAACTCACACTTGTGGGATGTGTCCATGGCTTGACTAAACTGAAATATGAAAACTGAAAACTGCTATGTCGCTGCACTGTTATGTGTAGTCAAACTTCTAGTGCAACCATATCTGCATTTTACTAGGCTGCACTGTTATGCTGCACTTTTATGTGTAGTTTACTAGGCTGCACTGTTATGTGTAGTCAAACTTCTAGTGCAACCATGTCAGCATCAAGGAAAATTTTAAGGATGGAAAATTTTCTTGAAGTTTAGAAACATTGGCGAATCTCACTAATCCCTAATATGCAAACTATAAATATTTCAATGAATATTTGGTAAAATTATTCAAATTTATAATGATTTATCATATAGCCACTATATAATGTTGGCGATTTTTAAGGTAAAATAATTTTACATTCTAAAATTTGGGCGAATCATCTTTTATAAAAATTGGAAATTGGCGAATCGTTTTTCGGAAAAATCATGGAAAATTAGCCCATTGGACGAACATTAGCCCCTAAAATTTTCCATGGTCAGCATATGTCTTCTAGTGCAACCATATCAGCATTTTACTAGGCTGCACTTTTATGTGTAGTTTACTAGGCTGCACTTTTATGTGTAGTTTACTAGGCTGCACTGTTATGTGTAGTCAAACTTCTAGTGCAACCATGTCAGCATATGTCTTCTAGTGCAACCATTTCAGCATATATCAGCATTTTACTAGGCTGCACTGTTATGTGTAGTCAAACTTTTAGTGCAACCATGTCAGCATATGTCTTCTAGTGCAACCATTTCAGCATATATCAGCATTTTACTAGGTTGCACTGTTATGTGTAGACCACCTTGTACGCATATGTCACGATTTTACTAGGCTGCACTGTTATTAAGCTGCACTGTTATGTGTAGACCACCTTGTACGCATATGTCACGATTTTACTAGGCTGCACTGTTATGTGTAGACCACCTTGTACGCATATGTCACGATTTTACTAGGCTGCACTGTTATGTGTAGACCACCTTGTACTGCACTGTTATGTGTAGACCACCTTGTACGCATATGTCACGATTTTACTAGGCTGCACTGTTATGTGTAGACAAACACCTTGTACGCATATGTCACGATTTTACTAGGCTGCACTGTTATGTGTAGACCACCTTGTACTGCACTGTTATGTGTAGACCACCTTGTACGCATATGTCACGATTTTACTAGGCTGCACTGTTATGTGTAGACAAACACCTTGTACGCATATGTCACGATTTTACTAGGCTGCACTGTTATGTGTAGACCACCTTGTACGCATATGTCACGATATTACTAGGCTGCACTGTTATGTGTAGACCACCTTGTACGCAGCTAAAAAATTGAAAACTATTTACAACATGAAACTTAAATTCCATAAGCAACTAATACTTATAGTTGAACTTTGAAAATTGCATCCCTTGCTGGTATCTGAGACTTTTGATCACTGACAAGAGGAAGAAAGATATATTATTGTAGGCACTCATTATAAGATCATGTGCGAACACCACAGTTAACGCAGTTAACATTTCAAACCAATGGAATCGATAACCCAATGGAATCACCATATAGACAAAGTGGAGTTGCCAGAATGTAACCAATGTCAAATGCCTAATCCTTATTCACCAGCAAAGAATAAAACTAACCTTGATCATTTGCAAGGGAAAGATATCTTCAGTGTTGAAATCCCTAAAAATAGAACCAAATGTTGTATCATTTCTGAAGGGTAGTTCCTGACTGCGAAACTTTGCCGAGAAACAAACTCAACTAATGTTAGATTCTTGCTCAACCTCAAACCAGAGGGGGCTCCCTCAAGTGTTACGAGGCTTTTTAATATTGTTCATTATTAATGAACAACAACCTATGAACCACAATGGCCAGATATAGTGAAGTCGATATTGGTGGCCACCCACCTTTGACTTGGACCCCCACCGTTGTTTCTTTTCAGTTTCCTTAATTGTTTAACAACTTACTATTTTTGGCAGTTTTTGGGTCTTAAACGTCTAGAGCCGTTTTGAGGGACTAAAAGACATTTTTAGGGAAAATAGAGAGACCAAAAGGGTCCAAAATTAGTTCACTATTTTTTTATCTTCCTCTTCGAGATCTTCAAGACATGGCATTACGAGAGCCAAACAGAGATCGTTTGCCAAAATTACCACCCTGGGAAGTTGACATACCAATTTACCCAAACACGGCGCACAGTTTTGGCGCTTCATCTCCTCAAGTTAGGTTTTTGGATGTTTAGGGCTTTCCACTATTCCTCAATAATAAATAGGCCTTTGAGCCTCATTGTAACAGAGTTCAAAGGCATGTAGTTGCCACATCTCTTCTCAGAGATAAGCTACCATCGCCCAAGCTAGTTTATGTTTATTTTTTAATATGTAAGCATATTTCAGTTCTTTGATATTAATGAAATGAAGTTTTACTTTTGTTGTTTATGTATTTTTTTGGATTCTTGCATAAGTTTGGATCAGTCGTATCAGAGGGGGTATACTCTTTCTCTATTTTTCTTTTGATGTCCCCAATGATGTCAAGGTATAACGAGTTAAGGCTCGGTCTGGTTGAACCTTTGTAAGACCAGCCTTGCAAAACCCAATGATATCCCATGGCAAAAGAAAAGAAATATGAGGGGGCAGGGGATCCTTTCAAAATACTACTCGAGTAAGCCCTCGAGCAATAGAGGAGCGTGATGATAGATAAATTCTCCCAGATCCTTTGACGGCTACACACAGGTGACACATATTCATTTAGCAACCACTCTAGAGGTGACATTCCCTTTAAGGTACAAGTTAACTTTGATATTCCCATATTTGAGGGCCAAATAGATGCAGACATTGTAGATAAATGGTTAAATATGTTGGAAGGATATTTTTCAATCCATGACTTTTTCAATAGAGAAAATATCACTTTTTCACTTCTCAAATTTGTCCCACAGGTCAACGACTGGTGGAAAACCTATCGTGAACAAAAGGACAAAAGGGAATCCCCACTATTTTCTGTTGGACCCACTTGGAATTATTTCTGAGATGCCATCAAGGAAAAATATTACCCTATCGGGAGCTATGAAGATAAATACATAAAGTGGACCACGTTACTATGGGGAAGGGACCAATATGTGTCAGAGTTCACAAATGTTTTCCATATCCTTCACACGAAGCTAGGTATTAAGGATTCTAAGTGACGTTTAGTACTTAAGTATCGTAGTTGTCTACATAAGTACATCTAGGATGATATGGAGTTCCTGTACATCTCCTCGCTCGGCACGACATACTGATATGCTATAAAGGTTGAGCAAAATTTTAAATATAAGAAGTGAGACTTTGGATATGGGAATCCAAATCAACAAAAAGGCACCCCCAAACCACAAAGAAAAAGACAAAGAAAAGGTGGGGCAACCGAAGAAAACCCACCAAAGCTGCAAGCAGAGAACAACACCACGAAGACAAAGAAGGACATGGGAAAATGGTGTGAGTTCCACAAGAGCTCCACTCACAACACAAGAGAGTGTTGGCAAAAGTAGTAACTAGTGGCCAATCTAAAAGCTTCCAATCAGACGCATGTTTTGGCTCTGAGTTAGAATTAACAAAGGGAATGAGAAAGGGAAGCATATCATTGACGCAGAGCCTAGTGCTACCATGACCACCTATATGATCCAAAAGAATGAGCTTGAAGATCCATAGGGGGGGGGGGGGGGGGAAGCCTCTTCCACTCACAAATGTGGGTAACTCACTGTCAACAACGTGAGCCAAAATAACATCGCTTCAGCAGAGGTCATGAAGTGGTTGGGCCTACCAACTACAACACATCTACAATTGTACACCATTCGGTGGCTTCACTAAGGGCGAGATCTCCATGTAATTCGGCAGTGCTACCTTCCCTACAACATCAAGCCCTTCGCGGATGAGGTATTGTGTGAAGTATTATTAGGACAACCATACATGTGGAAGAGACATGTTGTATATGATTCTAGACCTCACTCTATGATTAATACTTTCGACGATAAGTTGTACAAGATAACAGAGGTAGCTCTGTCTACCACCATATCTTTTGGTCACTACGAAGAAATGTAGTAAGATGATTTCCCAAACCAAGAAATTTGTTTTCCTTATGATTCGTCCTCAGGGAAAGAAGAAGGCTATGGCCAAGGCTTCCAAACAAGGCTCCTCCACACAACAATAGAATATGGACAGGTTGATGGAGGAGTATAGGGAAATTTTGGCCTCACCCATAGGGGTACCTTTGTAATTTCAGGTAAAGCACTCTATCGATCTGACCTTGGGCACGCTGCTACCTAATGGACCGATCTATCAACATTCTGTTATGAAGAATGATGAGATCAAGAGGCAAATTTAGGAGCTGTTGCAGAAAGGGCACATCAAGCTAAGCTCATCACCTTGTGGGAGCCCAAATATATTGGTATAGGAGAAGGACGAAACCTGGAGACTCTGTATTGACTATCAAGCATTGAACAAGATCATTGTCCAGAACAAGCACCCAATCCCATAGATTAATGAAATTCTAGACAAACTCAAGGGGGCCAAATTTTTCAGCAATATTGACTTAAGGTCTAGTTATCACTAGGTGCCTATTAAACCCTCTGATGTGTGGCAAACTTCCTTTAAATCGAAGGAGGGCCTTTTCGAATGGTTGGTCATGCCTTTCGAGTTGACAAATGCCCCTGCAAACTTCATGATATTTACGGACAACATATTGCGACCCTTCGCAAATGCATTCGTGGTGGTTTATTTAAATGACATCTTCATCTTTAGCCAGAGTTGGGAAGAGCACCTCCACCATATTCGTCAGGTCCTTTAAACTGTGTGACAACACAAGCTATGTGAAAATTTGGAGAAATTCACTTTTGGCATGAACCAAGTTCAATATATGGGTTACATCATTAACGAGAAAGGTGTGCATGAAGACCTAGCCAAGATACAAGTCATTTATGATTGGCTAGTGGCAACCACTCTAACAAAGCTCCACATCTTTCTGGGTCTTGCCAAAATCTATTGTAGGTTTGTCTTGGAGTTCTCTCATATCACTTGGCATTTTAGTCAAGTCACCAAGGGTGGAGCGAAAGAAAAGTTATTTTGGTGCAAACCCCAACAGAAGGTGTTTTCTAATTTGAAGCATCGCCTCTGCTCTGCACCAATGCTCACATACAAAACCTGCACCAACCATTTGATATCGAAAGAGATGCCTCCGACTATGCTATTGGTGTAGTTCTTAATCATTAAGGGAATCCAGTGGCATATCATAGTGAGACACTTCCAAACATAGTCTGAAAGTATCCCACCTATGACAAAGAGATGTATTTCATTGTGCAAGCCTACAAACAATGGAATCATTAAATTCTAGGGAAGGCAATGGTAATCCACACATACCACCGACCCCTACAATAGATCTTAGGCCTTCCTTCTACTAATCATGGAAAAGGCTGCATTTTCATTGTCGTTGATAGATTCTCTAAGATATCCATTATGGCAGTGTAAGAATAGTATCACAACAGAAGACACTGCAAAGCTCTTCTTTGAACGAGTGTGGGTAAATTTTGGGATCTCACAGTCCATTATCACAGATTAGGATGGCAAGTTCCTAAGTACATTTTGGTCAAGTATTTGGTCAATGTTGGATACCAAGCTCACCAAGTCCATGACCTTTCACCCCCAAACTAATGTTCAAACAAAGGTCTTCAACAAGATGATCATACAAATCCTGCGTATGTACAACTCAAAGAATCCGTGCACATGGGATGAAATCCTACCCAATATCCAACACAACTATGACAGAGCTCTCCATATCTCACCCAGCCACAACACCTTTCAGGAGGGGTTAGGATTCCAGTCATTATGTCCCACTAATGTGGCTATACCATTTGTAGCTACTCAGGCAGATTCATCTCATGTCCAGTCTGAAGTAGACACAGATAACAACTTCATTAAGAACATTCAACACATCTTCCAGTAGGTTGATGACATATTGGATAGAGATAATGCTAAGTACAAGCAACGTCATGATCAACATCGGGTGCCACACAAGTTCTACGTGGGTGACAAAGTTTGGTTAAATTTAAAAAAGGAGCACCTTGTTGGGCCCCACCATAAGATTCATCTACTACAATATGGGCCTTACACCATCACTAAGGTTGTAAGGGAAAATGCTTTCAAGCTTATGATTCCACCATTCCTAAGGAACTTTTAGCATATAGAACAACATGGTGGAACATAACAATATTTTCATCATACAATCTTGCCTATGGGAAATCCTCTTCTAGTGAAATTCAAAATTAAGATTCTCAAGACAACCCTTGAAGTAGCTTTGGATCTTTTAGAAGCCCATAAAAACTGACTGGAATAGTTAAATGAGTTGGATGAAATTCATTTCGTAGCTGTCTAGAACATTGCCTCAATTTAGAAACAACGAACTAAATGGCATTATAAACTTATCAAGAAAAAGGTGTTTCAAAGAGTAGATTGGGCATTGCTCTATGATTCTCCATTCAAATATTTTAAAGGAAAACCTTGCTCTAGATGGATGGTACCATATGATGTTGACATAATGTTTGATAACAAGACTGTTAGGCTTGTAACAATCGATGAGGCACATACTCCCCTGATTATAAATAAAGATCTCCTCAGATTGTATCACCATCCAGTTTCCAAAGACTCCTTTATTAGACATCTCTCTGATAATTCTAGTTTTGAAATTGATAGTGTAGAGAATTCTTCCTCTGCACCTCTTCTTTATATATATTATATATAATATATTATAATATATATATATATATATAATAATTACAAATATATAATGAAATTTACTACTCTATCATTATTTTTCTTACAAGTACTTTATTGGTGTCGTTACTCCTCTAGTGATGTTAATCCTCTGGTGTTGTTACTCTTCCAATGATGTTACTCCTTTGATGTTTTCAACTCGGTCAAGGTAAGTCACAAGGTACATCCCCAACTGACTTCATGGATTTGATTGTCATTTCACCTATGACATGACTAAACATGACTATGGATGGTCATCCATTACCTGGGGGGAGGTACTATATTAATGTTAAAAGTGTCATATTTAACATCAATAATGATTTATCATCATTTTTGTTGAACCTCGTGCCAACTCATACACTCCAGATGAACATTTTTATCTTCAACATACCTTGTGCAATTATCTATATCCATTAGAACTTGAACTATGTATGATTGAATTGAATTATGGTCCTTTGGAACGCATTGTAATAATTTCCATTATTTACCGTAATCCACCATGGATTTTTCCATAATATTCACCTAGATTTCCATTTACCGTAATGCACCATGGATTTTTCCATAATATTCACCTAGATTTCCCTTTCACGACATCCCGTTGCATACACAATCCTTGTCATCATAAATTTACTAGCTAATGCTCTCCTCAATGATTTTCCTGCTACTCCGAGTGCTACCACAAAGAAATTTGCAGAATGGGTAGCCAAGGTATTATGCACAAACCTGAAGGCATAATGCAGGTGTGATGCCATTTGGATGTATATCAGGTTTTTTAGAATGAAAGGTGGCATACTTATTTTGAGAGGTTGCAGGGATTCAATGAAGTCGTTACAGTTGAATTTGTATTGAATTTGGATGGGAATTATTCCATAGTTCATGGGCTAGAAATTCCTATCATAGAGGGAGTTATTTTTACTATTAGTAGGTTGCCATAAGGTGGGCATAAATGGTTCGCCTGAAAATCATCTCCACCAGAATTTATGGAATTATTCATGTAGGCAAGAGAGATCATTTTTCAAAAGGGATGGCGATATGATCAAAAGTATTTGTGTTAGGTCCCTATACTACTAGTGTAACCCATTATTGTTATTAGTGCAATTTCCTTATTAAATTTTTGCGCCCATGTAGGCCCCATATTGTTATTATTGTGCCACATAGAAGCCCACTATTGTTATTGTTGTGCCCTTACATTATTTATTGTTATGTCAGCTCATATTATATTATGACCCCTTAAACTCCTATATAGACAAATTAGGCCTTGTGATTTGTATCATCCATGAATTGTTCATTTGTGTAATTTAAAGGATGTTACCCCCTCAAAGAGGTTGATTTTGAAGTCATTGATCTATCTTTTCTCTCTTTTTGTGAGATGGTTACATAACATTTGGTATCAGAGATTTAGATTCTAGGATTTCACTGCTCCAAAACATGTCATAATGGCATTTGCGCTATAACTTTTTTTTCTATGATGTTCACATGCTAAAAAAAAAATTCATTTGAGTAGAAGCACGAGGCTCCTCGGGTTTGAATTTCTGACCTTGTCTCGCTATATTTTCAGAGATATGATCTGAGGAAGTTAGGGTTTTTGCAAGTTCCAGAATTCCAAATCAAACGAGTCAGCATCAAAGTTTCACTATAATATTATTTATATGAAGGTTCAAACTCTAAAATTAAAAACCATTTGATTTGAAATCATGGTGAAGAATGGGCCCAAATTTCAGATCTTTTTTCACTATATTTTTGGAGACACGGTCCAATACATTTATGGTTTATGTAGGCTCCTGAATTACATCCCAAATAGGTGATTTTTAAAGAATCGTCATTACTTTATCTTTGAGCATCAGATTGAACTTTCATAAAAATTTATGGGAATATGACGAACTATAATTTTTGGTGTATTGTTTTCAAGTCCAAAATTCGAAATAGTGACACGTGTCACTTCATATAAATTTTCTTTACTGAAAAAGTATGTAATCAGGTCATCGTGGGAGATTGCACATAACTCTTTCTTTGAGAATCCAATTTTAATCAAACTTGTGGCATTGGAAAGAGGACAAAGAGGTCTACATCAATTTGCAATTTAGAGATACAATAGATTCAAGATGGATCTACTAAAAGCATGAAAAAGAATGATTCAAATCAAGAAAATAGAAACACCTAGTAAGAAAAATTGGATGGATGATTTGAGGAATGCGATCAAAGCTAAGATAAATAGTTTTATATGTGCCATGGAATTTGATATCAATCGTAGGAAAGAATATTTTTAGAAAGGCATGGAATACTTGAAGAAAGGCATGGAAGGTTTGAAGCAAGGTGGGATAAAGTTGCTACAAGAAAGGCCTCCTATTGACAAAAAGGTAGTAGAGGAAACTCTTGATGAGAAAAAAATAAGTGTTAATCACGATTTCATACAATGTAACATTGGATTGAAGACCAACCATATTCTAAAGATTGATTTGAGGAATTTTGATGGCAAGGATCCCATAACATGAATACTACAGATGGAGAAATATTTTGATCTATGTGATGTGCAACTATTACAAAAGGTACGTATTTCATATTTATACTTAGAACCAAATCAATTTTTATGGTATAAAGTGATTTTTTCTCGTAAACCACTTATCACATGGTCAATTTTCATGGAGGAAATGATAGCACATTATGAGGCTACAAAGAGAAACACCTTCTTTAGGAAATTGATAAATATCAAACAAAAGGATTCAATGGTAGAGTACATTGAGGACTTCCAAAAATTGAGTATAAGGGTAACTAATATTCCATAGAAGTAGAGGATTGATGTCTTCACACGGACTTTAAAACATAACATTAAACATGAGGTTTATCTTTGGGAACCTGATTCATTAGAGAAGGCATTCAAGTTGGCAAGAAAATTTGAAAGAAAAATTATGGCAACAAGAAATCCTACCACTCACAATTATAAAGATGGAAGTGTTATTGCTCCTAGCCTTCCACAACCTACAAGGTTGACACCACAAAAGTTGGAAGAAAAAGGAGAAAATGACCTTTGTTATAATTGTGATATATCGAATACACTAAAGGTCAAAAGTGTGCTCAGAAGAAATTATTTTAAATTGATTGTGAAGAGGAGGAAAAAAAGCGTCAAGAAAAGTCAAAAGAAGAGGATATACACCAGGAACCAACCCCATAGAAAGAAGAAATGAATCCGACCATATCTTGTAATGCATTGGCAAGCGTTATCGGTCCTCAAACTCTCAAGATAAAAGGACATATGAAGAAGAAAAATGATAACCTCACTTTAACACAAAATAAAATGAAGCAACATGCATATGAACATCACAGTGAAAGCACTTTTGATATAGGCAACTGGGTACTTTTACGAATACAACCATACAAACAAATGTCCCTCAAGCAAGCTAAGAAGGATAGTAAATTATCACCAAAGTAATATGGTCCTTACAAGTTGTTGTAAAAGATTGGTACTATGGCATATAAATTGGAGCTTCCTGCATCCTCCTGAGTTCCCCCAGTTTTCCATGTTTCATGCTTAAAGAAGGTTATAGGTGACAAGATCTTAGTTCAAACAATATTGTTGGAACTTGATCAAGAAGGAAATGTCATATTGGAACCTGATGTAGTCATGGAAACAAGAGCTCAAAAGCTACGAAATTGATCAATTTCAGAGTATCTCATAAGTGGAAGAACTTACCCATTGAAGATTCCACATGGACGGACAAGAAATTTATACAAAAGCATCTATAACTACTCAAGCATTGAGGTCAACACTTTTTGAAGGAGAGGGGCATGTTAGGTCCCTATACTACTAGTGTAACCCCTTATTGTTATTAGTGCAACCCCCTTATTATATTGTTTGCCCATGTAGTCCCTATATTGTTATTATCGTGCCCAATAGAAGCCCACTATTTTTATTGGTGTGCCCTTACATTATTATTTTTATATCGGCTCTGATTATATTATGGCCCCTTAGACTCCTATATATAGAAAGGAGGTATCATCATTTGTATCATCCAAGAATTGTCCATTTTTGTGATATAAAGGAGGTTTCCCCTTCTAAGAGGATGATTTTGAAGTCGTTGATATATCTTTTCTATCTTTTTGTGATATGGTTACCTAACACTTTTCCACACACATGGGTTGAGGTCATGTATTTTGTGGTGTGATACATATATTATGAAGGGGGGCTTCCTACCCTCTTCAAATACCATTTTAAAATTCTTGCATGCCTTCGGTTTCGCCGTATGTATTCTCTGGATATGCCACATTCCTTATGGAATAATTTGCAGTTAATGGCACAATCTGCTCATAATTCATGACAACCATTGGTATTCCTCACAACCCACAGGCTTGTCAAGGTTCTGGTGGTGCATGCCCTATCACAACATTTTGTGGCTTGGCCACAATTCACTAAATTGGCAAAAGAAGAACTTGTATCCATGATGCCAGCAAGAGGGGAAGAGGTATTAGTGGCATAAGAAGAAGCCACAAATGACATTTTTACACAAGAACCAGAATCAGCTACAAAATAAGTGGAAGCATTGGCGAGAGAGAAGGTTAAAACATAATCACAAATTAAGAAAGGGGTTGTAGACGACGCTGTTACATAAGAACCAACATTGACTACTGACCAGGAAGAAGAAGAAATGGAGGTAGAAGTAGGTACATGTGATGCTACTACAAAGGAACCAACGTCAAGTTCTAACCTATAAACAGGAGAAATAAAAGTGGAAGGAAGTGTAGTTGACACTGTTAGAACAAGAACCAACGTCGACCACTAACCTCATGGAATAATTGATGATAGTAGAAGAAATTGTACATGGTGTGTTTACAAAAGAACCAACATCACCTACCAAATTGATGAAGAAACAAGTGGAAGTCGTCATCGATGCTATTACACAAGAACCAACGTTGACTATCGAGAAAGGGCCCATAACAAAAATGTTGGTGGCATAGGAAAAGGAGAAGGAAAGTGTAGAAAATCTAGGGGAAGGAGAAGGAATTAAGGGAGCAAGTGTAGAAAGGATTGAAATAGAGGAGGACACATCTCATTCTCCACTTCATCCCTCCTTGCCAAGAGGGGCAAGTAATTTTTGCACCCCTAGACACTCTGTGAAATAAAATATCTCTCCCCCGATATTGAAATTTGTAGGGACAAATAGGGGCACTATTGTCGACACTGTCACACAAGAGCCAATGTCAACTAGTGGAAAAAATTGACAAATTGAAGGACTAGTGGTCGACAATGTTACAGAAGAATGAATGTCAAACAAGGGGAAAGTGGAGGAAACTATGGATGGTGATGTTTGCACATAAACATTAGAAGCAAATGTTGCTATTGGTATCGACCCATAAGGGTTAGAACCATGTTTTGAGAAAATCATTGAAGAAAATGTGGCTAGTGTTGTTTCCACAAAGCCATTGGAAGAAAACGTTGTTGTTGGTATCAACCCACAAGTGCCATATCCAATTTTTGAGTAGATAGAGAAGGATAACTGGAGCACAGGTCACCCAGACTAGCCAGAGGAAAAAGGTGTAAAAAATGTTGCTTCGCAAGGGCCTGCAGTAGCTCCATAGTCATTGAGGGAAAATGTAAAGGTTTCAATACATACAAAGGAAAATGTTGGGGCTGCCCTTTGAGCTGAGGAGAAAAGAGAGGAAATAAGGGTGAAGTAGGAGTTGGTGGATGGGTTTCTTGACATTAACCAGCCAAATCCAACACTAGCCATGAAACGAGTGGAGGAGGTCATTATTAAGAAAGAATTATTGAACAGTGCACAAAAATAAGGGCCCCAAACTAAGAAAGGTACTAGTCGCAATTCAAAGAAAATATGAAATTGAAATTGGAGATTATTGTGTTAAGGAAGTAAGTGTTATGCTTACAGAGATGGGTAAAGAAGCATAAGAATAATGTTATTTGGGCTGACGTGAATCCTGGAGCTTAAACCACATCTGTGGTAGTACAGACCGAACCATTTTCGCATATGTTTGAGTCGTGAAACTTCCTGTTCATCGCTGAAATTCATAAATTGCAAGCTACTGCATCTTGTCTTCAATGAGGGTCTATCTCGTTGGAAGCCCACTAGGAATGAGTGTGATGGATTCAACAACATGTCACGAGAGTAGTGAGTGATTACATGACTCAGATGGATAAATCCAAGCAGCAACAAGAAAAGCAGAATATAAGGGTTGGGGAACTAGAAGAACATGTGCAGCTACTGAAGGCTGACAAAGTTGAAATGTTTGCTTTGTCATTGTAGGTAATGGCATACAGACCTCCTGCCCATAGTTATTCTTTTCTCCTCCATGAACATTTCTTGTTATTCTGTTTGAAGAGCATCCAATAGGAGATAAGTCATGAAATCAAAGATCTTATACAGTTTCCATGGATTGTGAAGGGACACAATATTCTGAACCAACACTTGATGTGCAAACTCTACATGCATGATTATTTTGTGGGGAATGATCAATCTTTCAATCTAGTTCCATATGTGGGGTATATTAATTTGAAATCCTTGACCTCCTTCACACTTAAGTAGGTTAAATGGAAGAAAGCCTTTGACACATTCAAAGGTAACTAAGAGAACATGTCACTTGTAGTTCTGAAAGAGCATTGCGAGGATGTGAATATTTTTAATAAATATTGCACCTTCTTGGGAATAGAAGGATGCAAGGGTCAGATGTTGGCAACGTAGAAGTGGTGTGTTGATATGTGTATAAAGAAATTTTTTTCTTATCACGAGGAGGCTCGGGCTGACTGTCGGAAACGATGGGTGTTGTCATCAACTATAGTAGGAATATGTAGACCATCTGGGGCTCCTAATTATTTTTAGTCTTTAGACAAAGTACCACAATATATTTCATGTATTAAGACCTATGTGACTTGATGGATGGGTCTGAGATTTTGTTTTCCGATTGTTTGGTTTCTAGCCAAAGAGTACACACCAACGTATGTGGTACACAAGGATTTGTGGAAGGAAGCCCTTCACACAAATGGATACAAGGTTCCTAGAATAGAAATGGCTACGAAGTATGACCTTGCATAACTCCATGCTAACCACCATGGCTCTAAGAACAAATCTATGCAAGAGACGAGCTCCATGAGGACATGCAAAAAGGCTAGTTCGGGTGAGATTTTTGTTATAGACATTTTTGGGCACTGCAACCCCAATCATGAATGTCCATAAAATAAGGGCTCCTAAGTCCCTAAAAGTGTTGGTTTACTACCTAAAGGAACAAGGTCAGCTGATTACATCATCTCCCAGAAGTTCTCCACTAAAAATTGCTCAGAACTGGTCAAAACTGGACCATATTGAATGCCCAGTGCAGAGGGTGCGATGCATCTCACCTAATACACACGGGAGGTGCGATGCATACTAAAAATTCCTTCTATAGGGTGTGATGGATGAGAATAGACAAGTGGCGGAGACAGTTTGCTAAGTGGATGATCAAGGAATCTTCTAGAAACTTCTCATATGACACATGCCTCTCAGAATTCGCCCAAGGATGAGTAAGAGATCAATGTAATCTCCAAGTGGAACCAAGAAATATCAGAGAGAGGACACTAATAAAAAACCCAGAGCTGACTCACACCTTTGCAAATATCTATATATGGATCTCTCATCCTAGAGATCCAGAGGGAGAGAGGCTAGAATCTTGTATCTTGTAGAGAAGTGCTGTTGGTTTTCTGGTGAAACTTCATAGTGTTGGGTGATCTAAGATTTACTTGAGGTGAAGAAGGGATTTCTTG